>JAOBYG010355516.1:0-16286 GCA_025403545.1 Epizoanthus stellaris
AATTAAAGCAGTATTCACTGAATTGGACCACTCTGTCTAAATATTGTGTATAACTAAATAAATAACTTTTCATCTTAGTAAAAAAATCTATAATATTTATTTTCCTTTTGCCACTGAGTATCAAAGTATGACTGATACGAATATCTTCCAAGGAATAACCAAATTGTATTAGACTATAACCATTTAGCATATTCAAAGAATCACAGCAAAATTCAAAAGGAAATACTGAGCCGTTTAATCTATTAATCTAAATGGCAATCTAAGAAACGATTTTAGTTTTAACTGCCGATATGATATAAATGTCAAGAAGACTTTCGGTTTCAGTGGATTATCCGTCCACTTAGTATGATATTCAATGCTTTTAAAACGCCAGTACTCAGTAGGAAAATTTGGACTTTGCCGCTTAGAATACTGGGGCCTTAATATTTTGATGGGATTGATCAACTAAAAGTTAATATGTTATGTTTGTCGCCGTGAGGGTGGCAGGGTTGAGCTGACGTTTCAAGCGCTAGGCCTTCAAAGGGCGAAAAACATAACATATTAACTTTTAGTTTATCAATCCCATCACTGGTTTGGCCTACTCGCCGACGTAGAAAACCTAGTTTTTATCAAAACTAGTCTACCAGAGCTTAATATTTTGGTGCCGAAAATATAAATTTAGCGGTATTAATTGAAAACGAACAATGCACTGATAATGTACTAAGATTACATTGTCACACCGACTTTGCCTTTGGATTTTCCATGTGTTGATCGAGAAGTTACGAAATATGACTCAGTTTTGAAAGATACCGTTCTCAGCACTCAAATAGTTAATAGCACTCATTCAGTTGAATGGTCACACTTTGGGTTTGTTACCATGTGTTGAGAAGTTAGGACATCTAAATCAGTTGTGAAAGGCACTCTCAGGACTCAAAGGGTTGAAAGTAATTATCAGAGCTTTCATTTCAGTGGTCACACTTTGTGTTTCTTGTTTTTGCCCATGTGTTAGAAGTCATGACATCTCAATCAGTTTCAGTGAAAAGCTCTCTCATGCAGTCAAAGGGTTAACAGTACATGTATTCATCAAGAGCTTTCACTTGAATGGTCACATTTTACGTTTTGCCCATGCGTTGAGAAGGTACGACATCTATCTCAGTTTTACAAGACACACTAAGGGCTCAAAGGGTAGCTACATGGGGTTATAATATTCATCAAGAGCTTTCACTTGAATGGTCACACTTTATGATTTTGCCCGTGTGTTGAGAAGTGACATCATCTTAGTCAGTTTTAAAGGTCTCTCCTAGAATGCAATTATTAATACTGTTTACATGTAAACTGAAGGTGTACAAAATAAAGTATTGAAAATTATGTTAAAATTGAGTACAGAATGCCCGGCCGATCAAAACAAAATTCTGAAAACCACAAAGTTTTGCAGTATACTGATATTTAATACAAGATAGTACTGACAATGACTTTGCTTGTAGAGTACTGTCTCCCAAAGTTCTGAGTCGAGTCTGATCTTTGGAAATATTCAAGTCATCGGTTATATGGTATTACGTGGCATGCATTGCTTGTAATTTTTCCGCTACAAAAGCACAACCAATTTTAAGCAAGTCCGTAAGCAACTTTTCAAACTGAAATTGGATTTGTCAGGGACAGAAGTTTTGGCATTGTAGCCGGTTGTATTAACTATCTGGATGACAAAGTTTGTCCATTCGCATCTTGTAAAACATCTATCGACATCTTTGTAAAACCTCCACGTGTCATATTCATTTGCTGCGCTATGACTCTTTGCCTTAGGAAAACAAACAAAGTAACTTTTCCAGCAGATGTAACAAATTACTGTTAAAGAGGTGTGAAGCGTGGCTAGTCCTGATACAGTCATTTTTCAAGTATTCCCAAGGGAGCAGGCTCATTACCTCAGAAAAGCAAACAAAGAACGCTTTCAAGCAGACGTAATGGAGCTGTGGTTGATGAGCAAGCTTGGAAAGTTTACTGTGTTACTACATAGTTCATTTATTTCCCCATACTATGGTACAAAATAACTCACGGTGTTATCAGTATTGCTGTTGTGGCCTAACAGTACAAATCTATAGAGGTTAATGAGTGCTGGTAAGCCAAAGCGTTCTACTAGAGCAAACTTTACTTCAAGAATGCTCATTTCCTAAGGAACACAGCAGACGTAATGCAACTGAATGTTATTAAAAGAAATAAAGCGATAACGATGTGCGAAGCGTGGTTGGTAAATGTAGTCGTCATGCACCATTTATTTTTGAATAAACGTTCTATTCAGATTGTGCGCCTGTGCGTGTATTTGGCATCCGTCTCGATTTTGTAGCAATCAAGGAGGGCAGAATATTCTATTTAAATATTGAATAGAATTTTCCAGATTCTTATGAATAATGGACCATAATTAACCATAAAATATTTTAATTGCTGACATCGGACAATTTTAAGAAAAGCGAAACTGCAACAAACCCGCCCTCGTAACATGTACAAGCTATTCATAAATGGCCAGTGTCTGAATGTGTTATCTACAATGGCCACGTGAATGGAAGAGAAGAATAAAGCAGAACTAGAAATGTCCTGTATGTTAATATAGTCTTAATATTGATATCTCTGGAATAATAGTTCCTAAAAAAAGTTGAATTTTCTAAGTTGGCGATTAGGCCAATACTGAGATTCAGATCAAAGCAATCAAGTTGAAGTCTAGCGCTCGAAACGTCAGACATTCCACCCTCGCGGCGAAAAACATGCTATATCAACGTTCTCGGGACTTATTATAGATATATTTTCTGATATCAATCGACCTTGAATTGAGTTCAAGTAACAACCAAACTCTCAGTTTAAAAGTTTGACCATAGTAGTTTTATAATAAATTGAAGCCAATATAACGATTGGTACTTTCGCTTTAAAACTGAACTGACAAATTTCCGTGTGTAATGAAATGTGAGTGTCTGAAGTTATTTGACTACATTTCTATTTAATAGTTCTTCAATTTGTGGCTTACACAAAATCAGTTTGATAAATCTGATAACTTTAGCCTGATAAATCAAATACAGGTGCTATTTTCGATTGGCTAACTAGCGCTGTTATCACCAGCGGATACTGTGCTACCTTTCGGAAACACACTCTCATATTGGAGAACCTTTGAAAATAAAAACTCCTTCACTCACTATACCATGGCCTTTTTGCACTCGTGGTAAGTCCCGCAGTTATCAAACTGAACAGGAGCGATAATGTTTGCAGAGCTCTTAAAAGTCGGTGTTTTATATCGAAACAAAAACAGCACTTTTATAAATTAGCAAAAAAATTGGAAATGCTGGCTTACTGTCGGTTTAACATTTTAGAAAGAAAATAGTTCCGTTTTCATTTACTTATAGTAGTCAGAGTGTATTGTTTTCTTTGTTTTCGTAGAGACCATATTATTTTGATAGGACAGTGTTTTTATTCTCATTTACAGTTTGCACAAATAGCAGAGCAACAGCTTCTTCGAATAGGTGCGGGCTATTAGCTAGTTACTGAGACTCCGGTTTTTGCCTAAAATTCTAAGGAACTCGAGCTACAAATTATTAAGGAAAATATGCTGTTTCCATCTTTAACCGATATGATAAACCAATCTCAAAAACTTAATGTTCAGAAATGACAAACTTCCTGGTTGTTCTTTGCCGCTCTCACTTTTTCTTGTAACATGGTGGTGAAAAGGTTACGACGTGATCTGCGAATCGATGCAGACCGTTATTCCTGCATGAAAACATATCTAACCTAGGCGTGATACGTGAATTCTAATTTGGTTGTGACTTAATTCAATAAAATTCTAAGTTTAAAACAATTGCGTGATTCGAGGAACTACGGTGAAGTGTAATTCCACGAGAAATGTTTACGTTTCACTATACTCAGTTTCTTTGCTTCGAGGACTTTGAATATCAAAATTGATTTCTCTTGAAAAAGCAACCCGAAACTGGTGAACTAAAATAACTTCGATACAGTATTAGTAGTTTTTGACGTTGTTGGTACGACCACGACAAAAACTGAGAATGACTCCTTTGTTAGTTAATGAGCTATAATTTACTAATTGCTAGCTTCCTTCGAGAATTACAGATGAAACAGCTTTAAGCTGAGCATGGCAGCGGGCGTTCCGATTCACTGAGCACTGCTTAATCTTTACGATAACGGTGTGGTTTTCTGTTTTTGACGTAACTTTTTCCGCACTACAAACTTTAAAGATAACTGGGCTAAACTGGTCAACATTTTAGCGTACTACTAGGAAAAGACTTACTCAGACTTGCTTTGCCCAGGTCATTATATAATCATTTTCTGGTTTTGAAAGCAAAATTCGCGCGGCCTGCTATCTCCTTTTTAGTAACTGAATGACTTTGCTTTCGGTTACTTTAGAACAAAAGAAAACCGTTGGATCTATTCTTCTATTTTTGTGCACCAGTAGTTGTTGTTTGTAGTACTGGAGTTCTCAGTTTCTAATATCAAACAGCAACTTGTATAAGAACGAAATGAGGCCTTTGAATCTAAGCAGAAGATGTTTTTCACCGTATTCCTGAATTATTAACTTAATAACTGAATCAATCAGTGTTTACAAGGAATTGAATTCTGTGAATTTGATGCGATGATACCAACTATTTCAGGGAGCATGAAAAGTGATCAGAAACTAGTTTATTTATTTGAGTGATTTAACTGACTTGAAAGTGTAACGTAATTACAGGAGTAACTTCCTTTGCGTGAATTCTTGCTAAGTTTCTATATACTTGCTGCGAACTATTTCAGACTTCATTTTGCTTGAACTGAAATAAAGACATTGTCAGCTGATGACAGCGAGGTGTTAAGTGTCATTGTTCATTATCCCGCAGCTTGCATCCAGTGCTCGGATACTGTAACCAGATCTCATTCCTTAAAACAAAACAACGAATTATCACAGAGATTGACTCACTTACTGCAATATTACGCTTCAGGATAAGAGATACAGCGAAATCAATTTCTCTGCTAAATATAAACAAACTCTAAGGGACATAATGCTAAAGTTAACATGTATTTACATTATATTTTCCTCACATACAACTCTGTTTCATTGTTGTCAAAAGTTCCCACTTGTTGCTTAGTTCTCTAAAAGAAAAACGATTTTATTTACTTATTTATTTAAAAAGAAACTATACGTTACCACTCGCCACAAGAACTCGAAATGCGATATAGTACTAAAGAGCTTACGGAGCTTAGAACACTTATAAAATTGAAAAAGTAAATGTCATTTTTGTGATAGCAGAGAACTGCCATGCCATATTAAGCTTGGCTATATATTGTTCTTACAGTGATAGGAAGGAAAGCCATTTTTAAGGTTTTAGTAAGAATCAAATTCAGATTCTCCCAAGTCATTTTTTTTTATAAAATTGTGTTTGTTTAGAAACAAAGTACAGTGCGAACGAATGATTTTATAAGTATAATTGTATAGACAAATTGACAATTGTCGTGAATTCTAAGGCAAAGTTCCACGTGATACTCATGGGAAACAAAACGACTATCATTCTTTCAAAAGATCACAAATTGGATATTTAGAATGTGTCGATCAAGTTTAACGCCAGATTGTTCAGCTGAAATTAATAATCTTGAAATGGCGTTAAACGAAAATAAATTTTTAATTGAAAACGCACAAAATGCTACATGGCGGGCCGTGAAGAGTATATGACTAAACGTTCAAATGGCGCCCATCCTCTACATGTATTGCATCAGAAAATCAGAAATTTGTCCTTTTAATCACCACAGTTTAACCTATGATCGTAATATACAGTAATTACAGGTACATTGTTTAATATTTGTGTTAATCGGGGTTCGTTAAGTAGTATTCTGGTTGTCAGTTCCTCGCATAACTCCTTTTACAAGTTGATCTTTGTTATGACTTGCTGCATAAGCGGTTTGAACTGATCGCTGGTGTATTCATTTTCTTTGTGTTGACTTGTAATTGTTTATGACACAGCATTTGATAACTCTAATGATTTCTTTTCTTTTCTTTTTGTTATAGGATTACCTTTCTAAGGCTGATCTCCACGTTAAAGACATACTTGTTGTCCGCGATAAAAGCGTGCCAAGCTTCACAGATCAAGTTTTTAATGCGAAGCTGTCAAAAAGTTTAAGAATATTTTATTTTGTTTCCTAAAATAATTTAAAATATACAACTTTCAGTTGTTAACAAGTCAAAATCAATTATTCAAACATTTAGGATATTTGTTAGCCATTTAGTTGTGCTTTTAATTAAAAGTTGAGGGAAATCCCTTTGTAACATTACTGAAAGTAAATAAAGCATTGCTTTGCGGCTCGTATTCTCTTTGCGTTTACCAATCATTAGGAAACCTAGAAGAGAAAAACGTACTTGACTAAAGTTATCATATCTGTTAACTGCTTTGACCTTCATTTCTTGTGTCTGTTCAGTTGAAACTTTCAAATTCATCAATTCAGAGAAAATACCTGTAAAATTAATCGGAGAAAACTTTAGGTTTCCGTATGCTTGACTAAGAATTGGTTTTAAACGATTCTAGTTAAGATAGTATTTTTGTTATACAGTCACAAAACAATTACAAGCTTGGCTTGCGCATCGACCTTCATTGTTCGCGTTTGTATTCTTTACCTGATAATTTACATGAAATAAAAAAACTACAGTTTCCCTCTTTCAAAGAGTTTTTGAAAGATCTGTACACAATTGAATTTCAAAGTGTCGCGCGCGTGTTGCGGGAGAAACTGAGTTTCTCCTTCAGTTTGTAGTTTTCGTATTTGATGACGAATAATTCATTAAAACATTGCTTATGATCACATTAAGCTTGAAAACTAGCCAGCTGTGCATATCTTAAGCAGCTGAGCGTGAAAGTTCCTCGCTGAAATCAAATAGCAACCAAAACTGTTTGCCCCAAACGCCACTCTAGTCGTTTAGTTATTCACTTCGCGGCAGGTGGCAAGTATTAATCGATTCATGTCACTCTTGGCTTTACGAATAACAAAATTGTAATCCTGGGAATATTTGGATAGAACGCCAGTTGTGTCTTATTAAACTGGATAATTTAATGTTCCTCTTGCTAATTAGGCAAATTGCGGCTCGCGGAGGCTGAGCGACAGCAAATTTAATTGGTCCGATGCCCCCTTATTAGCCAATCGCCGGCCAAAACGGTAAAATAGAACGGCTCTCGAGTCTTTTGTATCGTATTATTGCTGGTTGATTGAATAGTTATTTGATTTACAAACTTCAGAATGAGCAAAGAATACACTTTAAAATTCATTGTGTAATTCCATTAGGACGGATAAAAGGCCGACCTTAAATATCGCCATAATTCGATAGTTGGGTTCATCCGTTTTAGACACGGGCGAGTCAAGACGGAGTATCTGTCCAAGGAAAACAAGGAAAATCAAAAGGACCAACTACATTCCGAAGAATATACTGCGTGTCTGAAAACAACCGAGGGAGAATTTAACAGCAATGGAGAACAACCTCCAAAGAAGATTTTCTCCGTATTACCAGCCCTCGCTCTACGCCATGCTGTCACCTCATACTCAGGGAGCAGGCGTTGTCCCTTCGCCTTCCAGCCTGACTTACGATCCGTGCTGCGTGCAGGCAGGTTTTTTGCCGTACACACACAGCTACAGCGGTAGAGGATTTGAGATCAGCCCTTACATGTATCACCACGCGGCCCCGACTTGTGTCGAGATGCAACCTCCATTTGCAACATTTGAAGGTAAGGTTATCTACCAGATACTGATCACTTTATCAACAAATTCCCGTGTCTAGTTACTTGAGTAACCTTTAAAACCATGGAGCCCTGTCGAAGATAAGAAAACTGCAAGTTACAATCATTGTAGAACTATCTGTTTATGGGACTAATACAAAACTGTAATTTCAGCATTTTCAGTAGTCTTATTGACTTCATCTATTCAACAACATGACACGTAGTTTAGGTTCGTTCTTCACGACAGAGAATTTGTTACGAATAAGACCTGAAATGTTGTCAACCACACGGTTATCAAATGTTTATAACCGATTATAATTTTTGAATAGTAATTAAATTGATATTCTGATAAAGATAAAAGTTGAAGATAAAAAAAAAGTATTTCAAGGGAAACAAATCGACCATAATCAAAACAAAAATAAAATAAATCTAGCTTACTGAAAAAGTTGAAAAGCAAAGGAAACAACCATCTCTTTTTTTACCAATATGCTTCTTCATGACATGTAAAGCTACATGCATGTCAAAGAGAAGAAATTGTTATCAAATATTTTAACTAAAATTGTGTAAATTTGAAGTCAAATCCTCGGGCCAGGTTGAGGGGAGGAAAGTGACTTAAGTTATATCCAGTTCAAATTATTTACTTTCATTACCTGGGCTCCAAAAACCTTTTCCAAAATAAAATAAACACATGGTTCTTACACTTGATACTCGTATTTCGTCGAATTGAAATGACATATATCAGTCTTTGATAATGTTTGAGTGATATACAATTTTTACTCAATTCCTTTATAGTGTATTTCGATGTACCACAGCTTTGTAGCAAGCACGTTTTCAAAGCAGAATTCCATATATCCCTGTGCGAGATCTTGAATGATACTCAAACATCAAATGCGAGAGCATAGCCAAGTCATGCCGAGACTCTAAAATAATTGGTGTTTAAAATAGGCAACTCAACGTTAAGGTACTTTATATTAATGGCAATGAATTATTGGACTTTAACACCTATCTCACTTCATCACAACATACCATCAATCTTCCGCTGGAGAAGTAATAGATATTTTGCAATTTTTGCTGAGTATTTGTGTCTTTTCAAAGTTATTTTGAAACTATTCTCTGAGCAACTCAGTCAGATCCTAACAGCGCTGTCGCTGGTACGAGATTCTTTCTTGAAGGTTTCTTGTTCAATTATATATTTTATCAGCAGAGATTTGAATGAATGCTGATTCGATAATACAAACAGATACTAAGGCATAAACAATAGCTTCTGTTTGATACTAAAAATCCCATCCAAAAACTAAAAGCATGTGTTGGCAATTCAATTTTTGTTTGTTCTTTATCATTTCAGGGCAAAGATTCTTAGACCATCTGCGTCCGCGCAAACCTCGCCGGATGCGAGTACGGACAAACTTCAGCCCATGGCAGCTAGAGGAATTGGAAAGAGCTTTTGAGACTACTCATTATCCCGATGTATTCATGAGGGAAGCGTTGGCGCTCAGACTTGATTTAACTGAAGCAAGAGTACAGGTAAATTTATATTTCAAACTTTACTGATTTCACTGACTTTCGAATGGGAGAAAGGGAGAGAAATGCGTCGGACTAAAGTACGCAATCATGGAGGATTAATTAAGAAAATCAAGCCGATATTTATCAGGTAAAGTGGTGAGAGATTGAGCGAAATTGAAAGCTTATAGGAAATTAAGAGAGATTTCTAATTTATGTCTCCACACCTACTTTCTGTACCGAAAAATCTTCTTCCATAACCTCAAGAGCATATAACAATGCTCAATACTTCTAAAAAAAGTCCTCGCCCATTTCTATTTCTTCTCATCTGTAAATTCGGATAAAATCTGGTGTTAAACCATTTTTAGTTTTGTATCAAACTTTAAGTGCATGTAAACATAAACATCTTTATTGTTTAAAATTGCTGTCCTTTCTATTTTTGTCCCGTTTTGAAATTAAAAAATTATTAATGGCGCGTGTTGTATTCTTCTATAGCGCAAATAAACGTTTTCCAAGACTCAGGGACAGTCGTTTTGTTAAAACGTCACTGAATATTACATATTATGCATTCTTTAGTGATAATTTACCCAAAACTCTTGAATTTTATTTTAATCAATTATACAAAACAAAAAAATATAAAATGTGGTTTTCGGACAACCTAATATTAATACTTGCTTTTTATTGTTTGAAAATGTATACAGTTTTCAACCTGTCCTTCATTCTTTTTTCCCACATGTTTACTTTAATAACTTGACAAATAATTACGGAATGTCAGCTTTTGCTTCTTTTAGTTTCCCATGAAATGACCGATCATTAAAGTGCAATTTCCTCCTTGTAATTGAAATAATAGCAAATTTAGGTTAAAGTAAGAGAAAACTCTAAACTGACGGAGTTATTGACGGACTTTGCACTTACTTTTTTAGCCTCAGTGCACAATAAAGTAACATTTTGTTTATTATAATTTCGAAACAAGCTAATCAATAATTTGATGATGCCCACTCAGAGCTGTTTCAAAACTTCAGCAATGAAATAAACTTGTAATAATATGAATGTTGTGATATTTTCTGCGGAAAATATAACCGGATAAATTAATATATAACTATAAAATATCAATCTTCAAAACACAGTTTTGGTCGACCGTTTTAGTCCACTTTTACAGACTTGTGCAAGATTTCGTGAGAAATGCTGATCAGAACTAGGCGGGGGTTAAATCTTATTATTTAGGGAAGATATGATAAACGTATGTCAGTTTTTGAACTCCAAATCCCGTTTGCAAGTCCAGAAATTTTGTAGACAGTTGTTCTTTAAACTTACGATTTCCGTAACGTTTTCTCAGGAAAAGTCAGATGTGTGTCAATACAGTGTAGTGTCTAATCATTGGTTCGAAATTCTCCACAGGTTTGGTTTCAAAACAGGCGAGCTAAATGGCGGAAACGGGAGAAAGGTAAAGATGGGGAAGGAAGCGAGCGAGAAGACAAGAGCGAGGAGGAAGGAGAGAAAAACGATGAAACATCTTCCGATTCACCTGACCGAGATCAAGTGGAGGGCAAGACTTTGGGCGAAGAGGCCGCGGCGACTGTTGCGGCTGGAGACGAAGACGAAGAACACACCTCGAAGGAACAACCCAAATCGCCGCCTCAAATTAAGCAGGAATTTTCTCGATATGGAGAACTCTCGAGTTGTCATGCATTCCAGACAAAACTCAAAGACATTGACTTTATCGAGAAACGGAGAAATTGTAGCATTGCGAATTTAAGACAGAAAGCTAAAGAACACGAAGTTGTATTGCTGAGCTCGCAAAACCAGTACTGAAGGAGGAAAACCCTAGGAATAGAAATTACTAACAAAGACTTATGATAGATTCGTTTGAGATCCAACCTGATAAATGGGTTTGTGGAGTTAACGACTTTTAAATAAAAAATATAGCCCTTTTAGGTTGGCTCAATTGGTCAGTTGAATGAATATCTTTGTAAAGCAAGAAAGCTGATCGTGAAAGATCAGTTTTGTATATACATTGTTGTCGTTTAAAATAACATTCGTTTTATTTTAGTATAAATGTTAAAACCGATCAACCAAAACTGGCTTCTGCCGATTTCTTGAGTTCTAAAAAGACACAACTAAAGACTTAAAGACTTACTAAAAATTAATAACAGAAATCAATATATAGAACTGTATATTGCAGTGTAAAATAAATACCTTGTTCAGAGGCGAAAATTTTTAGTCCTAGAGTTGTTATTACTCAGTGATGTACTCCTAAACTAGCATAAGAAACTTGTTTTATATGATTTAAAGTTATATTTGTCAGTTTAAAAGGGCAAGATAGTTGTAATAGATTGCCAAGAACAGACTCATATCTACTCGCTTTTCTGTGTGCAACAAATCCGCAGCATTTAGGGCGTAGAAACTAGCTTTTTTTCCTGTTGTGGGGCAACAGCTTGGCTGGGAAAACACACTGTTCTGTAAATTCATGATGAAGAGAACATAGAGATTGTCAACACGATATGTGTACAGCTTCATGCTTAAGTTCTTAAGAACAAAAACTTTGTGATATTAACTCGTATTAGATCTGCCAGGTAATTTGCCCAACCAAGTTAACCTGTCATACTTTATACCGCTTTGTATGTCCAGTGACTTGCAGCTTGGTTTAAAATTAGAATTTCAGTTTTAAATTTAATAACACATTTATTGATGTTCCGTCTAGTCTAGTTTAGACAGAGGAAAGGATTTTACAAACCTAAGATTGCGTAGCATTTACTTATATTCTAAGTAAAGCACTTTCTAAGAGCTGAAAAAACCTTAACAAGTCTGACGAAACAATATTTTATTCGTGATCTAAACTAGACATAAAAACGTTTACTTTAATGTTGGCATTGATCAGTTGGTTTTTGATTGGGTGATATGGTTAAGATAAGAAACTAAATCCAAAAAGGTCAGTGCTAAGAGATGAATATTTCGGTCACATCACAAGTGTTTTTGAAGTAAATAGCGTATAATCTAACACTGAAGAACATTTAGAGTAAATCTCTGGACAACGGAGATGGGCTGCTGTTATGTGTTTAGCCCGAATATGGGGCGAAATAAATTAAAAATACTTGAAGTGTTTGACTTTGTTGAAACAATTAATGAGTAATCAGTTATTCTGATCACACGCTGAATTAACCAGTTGCCGTCAACCGTGTAAATTCTAGTTCAACTTCAAGAGATAAATAAAAAATTGTTGACTAAAATATCAAACGACAAGCAAATCAAGTGAATTGCAGGTTCTAAATTATATTGACTTTCAATTCCAGTCCAAAGTTACTATAATATGTCTGATTTACTGTCGCTCGCCGGCTGCAATTTTGATTCTTTTGACCATGCTGACCCGACATCTTCTTACAAGTACGCTATTGGTCTTTCGCGGTGCAATGGGTTTGACTTCGCTAAACTGTAAATCACAAATCCAGCGAAAGTCAAGTCATTTAATTCGGTTAACCATAGTGCTAGGTTTGTAAACTTGCGTCTAACCTCTTGCACAATTACAAAAAGTCGGAAATGGGTGAATGGCGTCAAATATTTTAAACTGTGATATAGTATGCTAACTGCGTTATATTATTTTCATAGAGTGAGTTGGGTATTGTGCATGAATATATTGAAGCGAGTGTCGGATACTTTGCACTGATTCTCGCACGGTTTGGCTGGAACCGACATATTAGAGTTTTATTGCAATCGGATTGGATCGCTGATTTTTGTTCCATAACATTTCTGTCGGCATGACA
This sequence comes from Epizoanthus stellaris, assembly GCA_025403545.1. NCBI lineage: Eukaryota > Metazoa > Cnidaria > Anthozoa > Zoantharia > Epizoanthidae > Epizoanthus > Epizoanthus stellaris. The sequence goes on from JAOBYG010355516.1 coordinate 12,953, forward strand.
ACTAAAAACGCTAACCAATCTTTTGCGAAGCTAAAACAGCGACATTCATTTAATCATCCTCTTTATTGTCAGCTAAGTCTTGAAGCTATCATCAGTGACTTCAACACTGTACAAATGGGAAAACTGAGGAATTCCCTTGACATTGGGACATTCCGTGTTACTCCCTCAGGCAGTTCTGATCTTGTGTTGTTTCTAAAATAGAGACAAATTTTATGTATAAAATTTAACTGATGCCGTTTATTTTAACATTAAAGTTCTTAGACTGGAATAAAACCATGAATTCAAAATTCGCGAGGGTGTTTTTACTCCGTGAATATTGAGAAATTTTGACAGATTTAAGGATGCATTTATTTGGATCATTCCTGAATAAGAAGAACTGGAATAAGGCGTGTAAGCGTTCGTTTGGGAGCTGTTCTTATTCCGGAATACTTGGAATGCATTCTGTGTGTTCTGCCCCTAGAAGCATAATAGCCAGAATATTCTGGAATAGCATTATTCTTATTCCGGCCGTAATATCCTAAACGAATACACCCGAAATCTTGTTTAACCATTAGGCTTGCGAATGAGGTTGGAACAAAATGGTATCAGGCAGAACTCACCAGTCACGACTCGCCTATGTGGAAATATCTGAAAGCAACCGACCCGTATATGAGCACTTACTGTTTCTAGTGTTCAAATAAAACAACAAAAGTTTAATTTTCTATTCAATGTCGTTTTAGACATCTGAAATACGAGAGGGTTTTTGCCTATTTCTGTAGCACATTTGGATATGAGATACAAGTATCTGTAACTGGTTTTGTCGTGAAGTATGCACTAATTAACAACATATCTGGTCGTAAATTTTTGTTTGGGTTTGTTTTCTCTTGATTATGATAAAAGAACACTGAGTAAAAGTAATTTAGACTTATAAAGTTTCACTATAATTCAAATTCAAATGAGTAGTTTTGACAGTTGGGGAAGCCTATCCAAAAATTATCTATATGAGTATATCTTTTGAGTTTGTATCGAAACCTTTATCAGTTGTTTTGAAGGAGTAATTAATTTTTTTGTTAAGTTCGAATATTGTATCTGGTCGATTAATCTTTCTTACAGACAACTGAAGAAATAATTTCAACTGTTTGATCAAAGTTGTCCCTCATTTATGAATGAGATCAGACCGTTATTATCAAGGAGTTTGGGGTCATACTTCTTTTGTGAGCAATATCTTAAAGTGTTTCCATTGAATTTGTCTATTATAGAAGTTACAGTTTCAAGCCGCATTTAGAATTCCAATTAGATAAAACGTCCTCGTCCTCAATGTCCTCGAGTGCATACAAAACTGATTCCAGTCGAACTCTCTCAGTGAAACGGTGGCATAGAATCAAAATACCAGTCGATTGTCGATTTACGGCTTTGATTAAAATAAAAAAGTCTAAAACGTTTTAATATTTTTCTCATCCTGTTGTGTAGGACTCAGCGTATGTGGTCTTCAATAAAACGCCTTCTGCGGAAGCGAGCTATAGGAAGAAACGGCTTGAGGGATATAATATCATTATTCTAACATATAACTCGTGGGAAAACTTGAATATTGCAATAATATCGGCACAAATGAAGCAAGAGTCGTTAATGACATTTTAAATGGAAAATTTGCTTTTGATGAAAGAAACTTTGCCTCTCGGAAGTGCCAAAGCTTTGAGTAAGGAAAATGAATAAATCTGGTCTTATGTTGCCATATGTCTTTTTCTCATATTACCATGGACCCATTCGATATTCCCTTCTAAAAATCGAATTACTTTTTTCCCTAAACATATTAAATAGATTTCTGTCAATAACGGAGGAGGGTTTTTGAAATGTATTAAGGGCCTAAATCTTGTAGTGTGACAAGATAAAAGATATATCAATTCTTGATAATTGTGCATAGGAACTATATATTTCTTGGTTTCTTTGGTGAACGAGAAAGAAACAAATACAATTGAGATATAACTGAAGTCAATAAAGTATAGCAAGCAGCTGTCTTCGAATCGTAGCAAAAGGTTAAGCTTTCAAATCAAACAGTGTTCAAATTCTAACATTACTGTGTTTGTCTATGCATTTTGTCTTTTTGAAGTTAAGACGCCATTCTTAACCAAGACGCCTGTCATTGGCCGCGTAAATGTTCCTATTCAGAAACGAAATTTTATCCTTGACTGAAAAGGAGATATTCTCTTCTCAGCTGTTTTGATGTGTTTGCTTGTCAGCTGGATCAATACTATCACAATAAGTTCTGAAATTATTTATAAAGTGGACAGAAGAAAGAACAGCAAAGTCAATAACACTCATTTATCTATTACTTTTTCTTTTGAGCAAGCCAAGTGCAAAGGTAGCGTTAAGTATTAGTGGCAGCACTCTGTTATACTTAACCTGTGCAGATTCCACTTCCTATCGACAATTTCGGCAGACATGAATAAATAAACAGAATAGCTGGTGGCTCGTTCACACCTTAGCGCACACAAAATGCTGTTGTGGTATATAAATAATTCGCTCTCATTGTTGTTTACATGCAAAGAATAAACCGAATTGTCTCGCGATTCATACACAGTATTTAGAACAATACCCCAGATAGGCCGGCCGGCCAATGCACACAGACACGTTTGTACCTGAAGCCATATACCGCTACACCCGGTAAACACGAACGTTTGATGAAGTTTTGTACCCGTTTTATGAATTAGACGGGAACTGCCAGGCCAAAAACAGACGAACCTCGTGAATACAGACGCCAAAGCTAAGGGACGGAACAAAGTGTCCGTAATAGAGAGATGTCCATATTATAGAGGTATTCGCCTGAACGGGCTATAGAGCAGGGGAGAACTGTTACGAATCCCCGAAAATTCTTCAATAAAAAAGGACGAAAAAAAGTGATGGCGTTTAGAGTCTACTAAATTCACAAGATAAAAAAAAAATCGAAAAACCGACGTGAATGCATGTATATTGCACTCACATCTACTGTAGTGTATAGACAGCTACTTGGAAGTAAGCGATGCGAAACAGTAGTATCCGTAATAGAGAAGTAGAGTCTATACAAATTTTGTTTCTGTGGCCAAGTTTACTGAGGTATCCGTTGTCCGTATTAGAGTGGGCCCGTATTATCGCTCTAGGTTTTATTTTAACGGCCAATTGTTATCGAATAAGCAACTAAACTCGATTTAAAAGCAAAACGGAACAATGGATTTTGAGCAAAGTGTAGGATGACACAGATGGAAGTAGATTACGAAATACCCAGGGTTCAGAAATGAATCAAATGTGAAACCGCACATGTGGGATCCGAGTTTGTGGATTCCCAAACTGAGCACGCAATAAGCCAAAGTGAATGAATATG
>JAOBYG010356627.1:0-16283 GCA_025403545.1 Epizoanthus stellaris
CATCCGCGTTTGTGACGAAGTTTGTTATTTGGGGCTTCGTGTTGTCTAGGTTGGAGGTTTGTTTGTTCGTTTCGTGTAAAATTCAAAATCGTTTGAAAGTTCATTCAAGAAAGGCTTTCGAAGCAGTTTCTTTGATCAAAGTATTTTCATAACATCGCTAGCAAGGAATATAGTGATTTTAGCACATCTAAATTGAGCCCCGGAAGAGTTTACGAGCGTCGAATCGGAGGTCAAACCAAATTTGAAGCCAAAACAGAATTTGAAGTTAAATTTCTCCATTTATAGTTTATCAAGGAAGCCAGAAAAGACTTGAGAAAGGGATAGATTCACTTTTATCAGCAGAAGTATTGAAGGTGAGAAAGCTTGGATCAACGGGCTGTTTATAGCGTCGAACACAAACTTCGTCAAAATATTCACGTAGCCTGGTAAAACGTGATAACGTAAAAGCAAATTTTTTATTTGCTTCATTTTACTGCGTGATAGAACCCCAAGACGCATGAAGCGCACAATGTGTCGGGATCGACGCGGTGGTAAAGAAACGGACAGAGAACTGTGGTCGCTGCTGTCGCTAGCGCTTGAGAAGAAGAAGGCGAACAAAAGGAAAAGAGATCCGGATATGTACAGAAACGCAGTGCTAGAGTTGACTGTGCAAAAGTTAAATGACGAAATCACTGACCGATGTATGAAGAAAATCAAACGGAGGCGAACTGACGAAACCTACCAGTGGAAAGAAGGTAACAGCGACTGGAGTATGAATGCTTCGTGTCAAGATGACGATATCCTAGGTATTGATGATTTCTTTAGTAAGTTGAGTTGCAAACCTTGTGAAAAAGAAAATTCCGATTCTGTTTTACAAAGCATGGAGGAGGAACATACAGATAATTATTGCGCTAGGTCATTGGCTGGTTCCAGTGAACAGGAGAGAACTGCATGTCGAAATCAAACGTCGAGTGGATACGTAACAAGTTCATTTGACAGTTCTAATCTATGCGTGTGTTAATTTCAAAATACGACGAATCTTGGAAGAGTTTTGGGTTATTTAACGTCAGGCAGTACAGTTGTAATGCCAAATAGAAATATTTATTTGAAAAAGGAACGAGAGCCATAAGTTTTGTACAGAGAGTTTGTAAATATTTATAGAGTATTTTTATAATTTGAAAGTCTGAAGAACTGCTGGGAGGGAAACTTTGATTATGAACAAAGTTGGTAATTTTGATTGGAAATGAGGTGTCTTGGGAGGTTTGAAATTTTGAGACAAGTTAAAACTGTTAATAAAGAGAACAAAGTTTTTGTCAACATTTTGAGTTCTTACATTGTTACATTTAATTTTAGAGTGCATATGAAGGCAAGTTACAATGGAAGATGATCCAACTGTTCGTGATCGAAGTGTAAGTTCCATCAACTACTTGGTGGTACTTGGCTTGTAGTTGCCAATTGTGTGAGTTGTTACAATAAAGATAGCACAATTTTGGCACGTATATAAATTCTCTCTCATTTTCTTCACAAGTTGAAGCATGAGCTTCGCTGGATGGGACCAAGCAGATCCAGGTCACTGGCACTGGCGGTGGTTCTCCAGTAAAAGTGTGAGACAAGGATCAAATGGTAATTGTCGCACTAAATAAATATGGGTATTTTACAATATGCTAAGAGTTGCTTATTGTGACTTGAGTTCGCATTTCATCAAATCTTTGAATAGAAAACAGTTCTTGAGGATTAGCTATTTGTTGCTACTCTGCAAGTTTTCTAAAATAACTTGGTTTGAAATACATCAATTTTTCTATTCTGGGTTTGTTAGAAGGACATCATTGTTCAACCCTTTGTGGCCTGGGAGAGACCGCTGTTAATAGCATGATATTTTTGGCTCCAATTGTTGTGTTGTTGAGCTAAGCTTTTTGGGGTGAGAATGCCAACTTTGTTTTTATGGCCTGCCAAAAATATTGATTGTAGTGTTGTTATGAGAAGTTCCCCAGGATTTCTTTCATTTGCTGGACATCTTCGGGAGTTAAAAATAAAAAAAATGGATTGGTGTGTCATCGGTCGGGTGGGGACAAAACAACTAATATTTTTACATAACCTAAACATGACCTACAGGTTTGTGATTCGTAATGGATTGAACCAAAGCCACTTGGTATGTTCTAAAGAATTGAATCCATGGAAGCAGATGGAAACCATTTGGGGCAAGCGATTTTGTGACCACTGAAGACAACTGGAGCAGGCTTGTTTAATATTGATGTAAAAATAAAGCCAACTAGGTTTTGTAAGAAATCGATGAAGAAAGAGTGAACAGTAGATGAAATTATTTATCAAGCATAGTTTTGCATTGCTATCCTCTGCAAGATATTTAACCCTACCAGGCATATTGGCAGTAATAAATAACTATAGTATATTGGTAGACAAAGTTAGCAGCCTAGATCATGTTATTTGTTAGGAAATCCGTGTGTTTTGTTTCGGATTTTTTTGCAGCTCAACTGTATGAGCAGGAGGATCAAGAAAAGAAGGAAAATGAGAACTTTGACGGAAGACTTGGTTTTAGACAGGCAAGAGTTACTGTTGTGCATTGCTGTGGCATGATATTCAACTGAACATTACTGGGGTTTTTCAAACACATGCACACACTGGGTTCTGTTGAAGGACATGGAGTGGGGAAAAGTGAATGCAACATGAAATGATGGTAAATAAGAGTGAAATTGGGGACCTGTTGAGCAGCAAAGAGAAGTAAGAGTGCAGGAGAGAAAGGCAGGGAATTTATTCTTTGGTAGCAGTGCTTCCAAGATCCAGATAAAGATTGTGATAAGATGGAGTTCCTAATCAGGGTTACCAGAGTAAGCATAGAGTTGCAAGATCAAGACAGTGCCCTTGGCAAGTCCAGTTAATAAAGGCTTAAGAACAGGTGGTGTGAACTTTTAAATTGTCAATTCTGTCATTTGTTGTCGTGTATGCACAACCTTGTGCTTTTGTTATGTCCACTGAGCACAGATTGAAGAGAGATCGTCTGCAAGTTCACGTGTGACAACCTCCCAATAGCCTATCTGCACTTCCCTTCTGCAAATTGACTTGCACCCCAATGAGCTTTGTGGCATTGCCCCATATATGACTGAATATTCATGGCATCACATGCTTCTGATTGGCTGCGGTTTCTACATTTGTTCCTGCTGCGCAGTAGTGTTTCGTGTGGATTATCTGGATGTGGTTCCCATGATGATGTGGTGCAAATGAAATGTCATCAATATGTAAGGTTTCAACTTGATCAACAATTATATTTGAAGTGAATTGGACAACCATTGTGTTTTGTTTTGAATATGCATCTTTTAGGTTTTAAGTTGTCAGCAAAAAGATTTCACAGCTTTATGGGATCTTCAGCCTCATCCACGCAACCTACAGTACCTGTTTGTTTTCTATTGGCAAGAGAGAATGATCCTTCACAAAATGGTTTGACCACTTGAAAAGCAAACTTCTCCCAATAGTGCCACGCTGAGAAGAGGCAAATTTTGAAAACGAAAGAACCAGCTGCATCCGTCAAGTGCCATGTTACCCAAGGTTAACACATTTTGCTGGTTGGTAAGCGCAGTGTTAGTAATGTGTGTACAAGGATATCTTGTGTTATTAGCACCCCATGCAGGAATCTAGTTGGTTATTTGAATATGTTAGGTTTGTTTTTTCTTATCAAATGGTCATTGGAAAGGCGGCCAAGAGCAATTCACAAAGTCGAGGTAATGCAGTTTTGTTTTATCTGCTCACAGTATTTTTCAGTTTTAAATTTGAGAAAGTGTGCATTGATGGCAAAAGTAAGTCTGTTTCCCATTAGAATCTACAGAAAGAAAGGTTAGTGTTTTTGTATTTGATTGTATCATATGGAGGAAAAGCACAAGGTTAGTTCAGTTTTCAGAAATGTACCTTTTTCATCATTGTTACTTGAGGAAGAATGTCAGTTCTGGTTAACATGGAAAAAGGTAAAAATCATTTGAGATGTCTGGTTTTCAAAAGGAAATCAAGGTTAGTTTCACTTTCTGAAGTTGAGGTCTATCGGATCTGTCTTGTCACTAGATGACATGGTGTTTGAGGCAAATTGAGGTTAGTTGTCATAATCATCACATTTACATTGGATGACCGGTAAGGAAACACATTTTCATACCTTGTTCATTGACATTGTAAAAGTTTGTTGTTTTTATAGTGTAACAAAATAATATACAGTATATCATCATTTGGTTGCATTCGGTATTCTGACATGAAAGGAAACTTTGAATTGGACTGTTCGGAAGTGGTTGTGTATGAGTTTATTTGCAGTAGGAGAGAATAAGAATGGAAAGCAGCAAAAAACAAAAGTAATGCAGTTCGGAGGTCGTGATCTAGTAAAGCTGCAGACACCAAAGGAAGGTAAAGCTTTTTGAGGCCTATGTCAAAACTCTTCAGTACTTTCTTCATTCTATCAAGGGCTATTATTGATATTCTAATTCTACATAGACTATTTTGTGAACATTGGAGAATGTTGTCATTTGAAGGTACAAAGCCAGATATTACATCGAATGCTTCGGAAGATTATTTGATTTTGCGGTGAAGATGTATATTTTGAGCTTCTTTGCAGTAACAACGGACAACAAACTCAGGATGTGTAAGAGATGATGTTGTAGCATCAACATTAGCAGGCAAGGCCCACTTAAATGTATTGAGAGTGCTGTCCAAGAAAGTGCAAGTTGTGCTTGATAGTATACCATAGTTTAGATGTTGCAAGCGTCCGTGGTCCAATGGGTCAAGTGCGTGTAATCGTTAATATAATCATCTTGTGAAAGTGCCAGTCAAGTGTATTATGAAGTCAAGTAAGCCATTCTACCACTATGTCCAGTTAAACAAGGTTGTATATATTTTGTGTATACCAAAGTTTATACCACATTCAAGTTACTGTGTTGCTGAACCTGTTTCCACGTAACGTGCGAATTCATCTTCACTGTCAGCTTTATAGAGTGGAGAATAATGTGTATTCCAAGCGTACATCGTTATGTTTTTATATTTTGCTATATTTTCGTTGGTTTTGCGAAACCATGTATGCTTTAGTTTCCTTGCAGTTGATGGCGAAACTGTTAAAACCTGGAACTTGTTGTACACCCGAATCTGCGCTGAATGTGTAGTACAGTTTACTTTCGGGGACACTGTTATCTGACCTAAGCATGTTGCGGCTGCGGCTACCTCCCCATGGCTTTACACTTGGAAAAGTTGACAGAAAATCTGCGTAAGAGTTGATATCCTGACAAATTGATATCTCCAGCAGTGATGGGATTCCATACCCAACCAAGCCTGTCTCGTGCAGCTCTAATCCATTTACCCCAGGGACAAAGTTCAATGTTGGTAAAACTGCTTTATTTCCTTCAAAGCTTTAGTTTGCCTATTTTTAGTTGTATGACTTGTTTATTGTGCTGTGAGGAAACAGTTGTATGCTTTAGTTCTTTTCAGTTTTCATTTCTGCTGTCAAAGTCAGTCATGCGTTCTTGGCACCATGCAATGCAGCGACATACTCCCGCTGGCCCAGACATTACTGTACCATAGTTGTTTCCTACTGAGACGTACCAGTCAGTCCAACTTCCTCCTTTGTGCTTGTCTGTTCGAGATTATCAATCCCTCCAGCTTTGGTTACACTCCAATATCCTCCAGCTTTGGTTATGCTCCAATTCCCTCCAGCTTTGGTGTTACAGTCCAATTCCCTCCAGCTTTGGTTATACTACAATTCCCACCTACACTTCCTTCTGGCTTTGGTTATGCTCCTGCCGCTGGTAAAACTTGTATGCTAGAAGTCTTGACAGTCATCTCGGTGTTGTAGGAAGTGAAAGACGGTAAGATAAGAACCAGTTTTAAGCTTCCGGTTTACAGCTTCATTGTGAAATCTGCTTGGTAGAGTACCATAGTTTTGATGTTGTGTTGCAAAGAACTTTGTAGTGGCTTGTTTTCTGCAATCATCCCATGGTCCAGTGTGTCGAGTGCATGTAATCGTAAACATAATCGTCTTTGTGAAGGTGCTAGTCAAGTGTATTTTGAAGTCAAGTAAGCCGTTCTACCACTATATCCAGTCGAACAATGTTGTATTTGTGTATACCAAAGTTTATACCACATTCAAGGTATTGTGTTGCTGAACCTGTTTCCATGTAACGTGCATTCACTACATCCATCTGCATTGTCTGCTTTCTAGAGCCTGGAGAGATTAATGTTTATTCCAAGCATCACATCGTCATTTTTTTGTATTTTGCTGTTGAAATTCCAGTTTACAACGTGCTTATATTACTTGTATCTAAGGCATCACTTACCTAGCCTAAATGTCGATGGAACTAGAATTCTGTCTCTGCCACAAGTATGTTTGTAGAAGATAACTTTATCCTGAAACTTCATTATTTGTTACTGTTTAGCACTGAAATGTTGTGTGATGTGTAATTAGCTGATAGTTTTTTTTGTGGGAAAGTGGTACGTAGATTTATGTTGATTGTTAGGTAGGGAAATGTGGTTGCTCTTAGTATTCTTGATTAGGTTGGTGATACAGCAACACCGTTTTGGATTCCAGCATCATTTCTACTGCTGACCTTCAATTTCTGTGAGAGTTGTCCAAGGTACAGATCAGAATTGAGTGACAATCTTCCATTCTTCTACCTCGAGCAAAATAAACTGTTTCTATGTCATCTCCAGTTTGACCACCCAATTACCACTTCAAGTAAAGCCTATGCCCTGTTGGTTCATTTCAAGTATGGTTTGGCACCAAGTCTTGGGGGAATTGCATGTTCTAATTATGGTTAAGTATACTTAGAAAGTTTATTGCACATAAAGTTATTTTGTTTCTTGATTTAGTTAAGTTGTAGGGAAACATGTTTTGTATTTAGCTTTTTTCTGCCAGGTTGCCATGGTGGTTATAGTGTGAGGATGATGGTGCATGAATTATAGAAGAAACTCTTGTACATCCAGCTCTCCCTCCACATCTTCATCTGAAATGAGCACAATTGGCATGTTTAATTGGCAGTACCTCTCTCATTGCTGTACATCGACTGACTTCACATCTTGGCCTTGGAGTAGTTTGGCTTGTTCCTGTAATTTCCTCATTAGGTTGCCAGTCTGCCCCATTGCCTGTATCTGTACTACTGCTGTTTGGTTTCCACATCAAAACTGTGGCTTCAAGCATCCAGAAATGTCAATCCCATATTCATGGCCCAGTTGGTCCCTCCTCTTGCCTTCTCTTCCTCCAAAGAGTTATTTATGCCCAAAAGACTGCAAGATACTGGTAATGTGCTCGTTGTAGAAATATATTTTTAACATTTTTTAAAGGTCTAGTTAAGTTATAGAAGCAGACTTGTTTATTTGCAAGTGTAGACTGTCAGTATAACATTTGTACGAGCTGTAAATAGTGGCAGTTTTGTTATTTTGCTTGTGGTGAAAAGTGTGTGTATATGTGGTAGTATTTTGCAGTTCGGATTATTCCAAGAATGGATTCAAATGTTGGAAAGACTGCAGCAAGTGAATGATGTTTCTGTGTACCTTCTCCTTGTCTGTGCTTTGCATTTCCCTTGTTCACAGTGCCCACTGTCGCCCTCCAGCTTGTGACATTTGCATTCACCAGTAGAAGGTTCATTTCTGTGGGTCACTATTTCATGTTTCTTGAAGTACCAAAAGCACCGTCCATGCTGAAAGTCGGTTGTCACAGAACAGTTTGCCTAGGTCACATTATCCATCCAGTGCTAAAAAGAACAACAGCCAGTCATCACCAGAGTGCACTTAGACTTGTCAAAACAGCCGTAGCCAGTTCCAAAGAGCAGTTCACCTAAAACATGTTTAGCCTGCAGTATATCTAGTCCGCATAGCCATCCAGTACCAAAACAGCTATATCTATACCCAGTTACCTCGGAGCAGTTTGCTAGACTAGCCATCCAATACCAAAACAGCTATACCAAGTTATCGCAGAACAGTTCCCTAGACTGTATTTAACCATCCAGAACCTTGGTGACCATAGCAAGTTTTGTTGCAGAGCAGTTCCCCAGACTGTATTTTAGCCATCCAGTACTGAAACAGCTATTCCCAGTTGTCTCGGAGCAGTTTGCTAGACTGTAGCCATCAAGTACCAAAACAGCAATACCCAGTTGCCTTGGCAGTTATCTAGTCTGCATAGTCATCCAGTACCAAAACAACTATTCCCAGTTGTCATGAAGCAGTTTGCTAGACTGTAGCCATCCAGTTTCAAAACAGCTATTCCCAGTTGCCTCGGCAGTTATCTAGTCCACATAGTCATCCAGTACCACTAGACTGTACTTAGCAATCCTGTACCAAAACAGCTATACCCAGTTGGTTCCCTAGACTGTATTTAGCTGTCCACACCAAGTCAGCCATAACCAGTAGAGCGAGCAGTTCTGCCTATACCTCGACTACTGCTACCACAGGACCTACTTGACTTTGTGCTTGATGAAACAGTGGTAAAACTTTAACTTGTTCCATGTTTAGTGCAATATTTAAGTTTTATAGTTCTGTTTTTGATGTTAATTTACATGTGGGGGAGGGAGGTATAACATTTGTGTTTTCCACTTTAGTTTTTTCCTTATGCAGCAGTTTTACGCAGTTCAACTTTCACATCTGGAAGCCACCATTTCAAGTTTCTGATTGGAAATCCAACAATATACTAAAACGTTGAGAAAAGGGTCATCTGTCCAGCGATGCACCACCTCTGAAATCCCATCTGAGGGTTGCATTGACCATCCAGCTCCCAAAACTTGGCACCAAGCAGCTGCGCATAGACTCTGTGATCTTTTCTGATTGGAAATCCTGCATATACCAATAGTTTTGTAGCCAGAATTCCCTACCAAGAGTTGCATCTAGTCCTCCAGTACCAAAAGGGCTATAGCTAGTCATGACGGGGCTGTTCCAGCTAGAATTGAGATACTGCTACTTCAGGACCAACCTAACTTGGCATTACAAGCAAAACACCGGTAAACTTACTATTAGCCATTTAAAAGTGATCAAGTATGTAATGCTTTTAGACTGATGTACCTTTTTCAGAATGCTTTCTTTGTCTTATGGAGTTAGGGGGGGGGGGGGGAGGGAGTATGCCTGTGTTTTGTACTTCGGCTTTTTCCTATGCAGCTTACTTCTGCAGTTCAACTTGTACATCTGGATAAAGTGGAAATACTTCACCACCATTTCAAGTTTCTGACCAGAATCTTGCAACATACTAAAAACGGAAAGAAAATCCATCCATCTGGAATCCATAACCTGTGAAAATTGCCAGTTCTGACCGAGTGGATTCACCTAGACTCCAGTTCAATAGTAATTCAAGGAAAATACTGCTTCAGGATTCACACGACCTTGGCACTTGCTAAACCACGGTAAAACTATTGCTTTGTGTATCACTTTTGGTGTGGACTAGTTGTAGAGTTTGTAATGTAATGTTAAATCATGGTAATGTTAAATCATGGTAAAACTATTTTTTGCATAGCTGTTTTTGTTTTAGAACCTAGTATTTGGACTAGATATAGAATTTGTAGAGTTAGTTTGTGATAAATGTTATTCAACTATTTTTTTTATGGTGGTGTTTGTCTTAACCTGTGGAGAGAGAGAGGGGGGGTGATGTCTTGTGTTTTCCATGCAGCATACACATCAGGATAATGCAGAGTTGCAGTCAGTCGTAGAGCAGATGCCTTCATAGCAAAAGTGAGTTACAGGATAGCAGTTGGAGTTCCAGCATTTGAGGTCCTGGTAGAGTTAAAGACACCATATCCACTTTGCTCAAGCTTCGCGTCCTTTTAATTTCTCATATGTGAAATCTTTATTTGTGGGGGGAGGGGGCATTTTATAACCTGTTGTTGTTCGATCCTAAATAAGCAGATGCCTTCGTGACACCAAACTGAGTGACGAGTCCAGCCTTCAGAGTCCTTATAGTGTTCAAGAGATGTATCTGTTTTCTTAAGTTTTTTCTTTTTATTCTAGCTTTGTGGGGGGAGGGGAATATTTCTTACCTGTTGCTGTTCAGTCTTGTATAGCAGATGCCTTCATGACATGAAAGTGAGTGACGCAGTAGAATTCGAGGATCAATCATCATTCGACATCCTTATATGATTCAAGAGCCTTAATCCGGTTTGCTAAAGCTTCTCTTTTTTCCTGCCAACTCGATTTGTGGGGGGAGGGGATGCTTCTTATGTATTCTTATTTATTCGATATAGCAGCTCTGCCTTCATGCACAGACCTCAGTGACAAGATCCAGCATTCGAGATCCTGATTGAGTTCAACACACCATATCCGGTTAGCTAAAGCTTCACATCTGTTTACTTTCTCATGTGTAAAATCATTATTTGTGGGGGGAGGGGCCTTTTATAACCTATTGTTGTTCACTCCTAAATAGCAGATGTCTTCATGACACAAAACTGAGTGATGAGATTGAAATTGGAGATCCAGCCTTCAGAGTCATTATAGTATTCAAGAGATGTATCCGGTTTGCTAAAGCTTTTTCTTTTTACTCTTGCTTTGTTGGGGGGAGGGAATATCTCTTACCTGGTGCTATTCAGTTTTTTATACAGATGCCTTCATGACACAAAACTGAGTTACGAGGTGGAATTTGAATATCAAGCATCCTGATATGATTTGAGTCTTATCTGGTTTGCTAAAGCTACACATTTTTTCCTGTCAACTTGATTTGTGGGGGGAAGGGGATATTTCTTACTTGTTGCTGTTCAGTCTTATATAGCAGATTCCTTCATGATGCAAAAGTGAGTGACGAAGTAGAAATAGAAGATTAATCCAGATGTGATTCAAGAGACTTAACCGGTGTGTTTTTCCTGTCAACGCGATTTGTGGGGGGAGGGGATGCTTCTTATGTGTTCTTTTTATTCGATATAGCAGTTCTGCCTTCATGACAGAGTTGAGTGACAAGATCCGGCATTCGAGATCCTGGTTGAGTTCAAGGCACCATATCCGGTTAGCTAAAGCTTCACATCCTTTTAATTTCTCATGTGAAATCATTTGTGGGGGGAGGGTCATTTTATAACCTGGTGTTGTTCAATTACATACAGTAGATGCCTTCATGACACAAAACTAAGTGATGAGATTGAAATTGGAGATTCAGCATTTAGAGTCCCAAAAGAGTTCAAGAGATGTATCTGGTTTGTTAAAGTTTTCCTGTTTTCTTTAATTTTCTCAAGAGTTACTTTTGATTTGTGGGGGGAGGGGAATATTTCTTACCTGTTGCTGTTCAGTCTTGTATAGCAGATTCCTTCATGATGTAAAAGTGAGTGACGAAGTAGAATTCGAAGATCAAGCATCATTAGACATCCAGATGTGATTCAAGAGATTATACGGTTTGCTAAAGCTTCTCTTTTTTCCTGTCAACTCGATTTGTGGGGGGAGGGGATGTTTCTTATGTATTCTTATTTATTCGATATAGCAGCTCTGCCCTCATGACACAGACTTCAGTGACAAGATCCAGCATTCGAGATCCTGATTGAGTTCAAGGCACCATATCTGGTTTGCTAAAGCTTCAGTGATCACTTTTTCCCCTGTTTAACTCAATTTCATTTGTGGGGGGAGGGGAATATTTCACCTTTTGCTGTTAATCTTGCATAGCAGAGTCCTTCATGACACAAAACTGAGTGACAAGGTAGAATTTGAAGATCCGGCATCATTCAGCATCCTGATATGATTGGAGTGACTTATCCAGGTTTGCTAAAAGCTTCATGTTTTTCCTGTCAATTCGATTTATGGGGGGAGGGGATGCTTCTTATGTGTTCTTATTTATTCGATATAGCAGCTCTGCCTTCATGACATAAAACTGAGTGACAAGATCCAAGATCCCAGCTGAGTTCAAGGCACCATATCTGGTTTGCGAAAGCTTTCCTTTAATTTCTTATGTGTGATCTTGATTTGTGGGGGGAGGAGAATATTTCACCTGTTGCTGTTAATCTTGTATAGGAGAGTCCTTCATGACATAAACTGAGTGACGAGGTAGAATTTGAGATCCAGCATCATTCAACATCCTGATATGATTCAAGAGACTTGTCCGGTTTGCTAAATCTTTAGTTTTTTCTTGTCAGTTTGATTTATGGGGGGAGGGGATGTTTCTTACATGTTCTTATCTATTTGATATGGCAGCACTGCCTTCACGACATAAAACCAAGTGACGAAATCATGGTTGAGTTCAAGGTACCATATCTGCACTTCATTTAATTTGTTACGCTAAATCGTAATTTCTGGGGGGAGGGGAATGTTCTTACCTGTTGCTGTTAAATCTTATATTGCAGAGGCCTTCATAACACGAACTGTGTGACAAGGTAAAATTCAAAGATCCAGCATCATTCGACATCCTGATATAACTCGAGAGACTTGTACGGTTTGCTTCATACTTTATTCTGTCAACTTGATTTGGGGGGGAGGGGATGTTTCTTACATGTTCTTATTTAATCTATATAGCAGATGCCTGCATAACAGAAAGACTGAGTGACAAGATCCAGAATTTGAGATCCATTTCCAGTTTGCTAAAACTTCACTTCCTTTGATTCTCTCATGTGAATTCTTATTTTTGGGGGAGGGGGCATTTTATAACCTGTTGTTGTTCAGTCTTATAGCAGATACCTCCGTGACACAGAACTGAGTGATGAGATTGACAACTGAGATCCGGCATCCAGAGTCGTTATAGAGTTCAAGAGATGTATCTGGTTTGCTAAATTGTTTCTTTTATCTTTAATTTTTCAATAGTTACTATTGATTTATGGGGGGAGGGGAATGTTTCTTACTTGTTAATGTTCGATTTTGTATAGAGAATGCCTTCGGAGATGCAGCATTATTGAGGTCCTGAGAAAAATTCAAGAGACTCCTTCGATTTGGTAAAGCTTCACTTTTTTCTGTCTGCTCGATTTGTGGGGGGAGGGGAATGTTTCTTACCTATTACTGTTCAGTCTCGTACAGCAAAGATGTCTTGATGACACTGAGTTTGAAGATCCAGCATCATTTGAGGTTGTGAGAGGATTCCAGAGACTTTCTGGTTTGCTAAAGCTTTGCTTTTTTCCCTGTTAACATCAACTTGATTTGTGGGGGTAGGGATATTTCTTACATGTTATTGTTCAATCTTGTATGGCAGATGCCTTTGAGCCTTCGTGGCACAAGACTGGGTGATGAGATAGAATTGAAGATCCAGCATTCGAGGTCGTGATCGAGCTCAAGAATACCTTACCTGGTTTGCTAAGAATTATTTTATTGTCAATGTCATCTTGATTTATGCTTTTGGGGGGAGGGGACGTTTCTTATCAGTGTTCTCGTTAAATTGTACAACAAGATGAGTTTGGCATGATCGGCGACATGATAACAAGAAGAGTAACAAAGGCAAGAATGAGTAATCAACATGTATTGTAACAACTGTAAATGCCAATTTTTGTTGAGTTTTGGGGTGGGTGCAGCAACTATTTTCTTATGCAGCAGGTTGCGACACAGAGAAAGCCAGTTTAGAGAGATGCAGCATAGAAATCTACCCTCCAGTTATTCAGTCTTGTGTGGCAGATGTTCCAAATGTTTGTATCAAGATAACAAATGGCCCTCCAGTGAGTCCACTTTGTAAATTTCACATTTTTCCTTTTAAATATTTTGTTGATTAATATGTGATGTAGTAGTAGTCGATGCTAGCTCCATATACACGCAATTTATTTATTTTTCTGAAAACAGTACTAAGTAAGTGTGAGTTACCAGTTATTCATAGCTAGTTCTTCATATAATCTAGGTAGCTGCTCGATATGCCTTGTAGCATTTTTTTAGAATATCTTGTTAATTAATACATTTGGAAAGTTAATTTCTATCGTGCTCAAACAATTTCTAGGCTTGTGTTTGCTTCGTCAGTTATTTCTTAGGTTTGTGTAATTATCTGTAGGTTTACCTTTTCGATGCAGAGGATAGCAATTTGTAGATATAAATTATAATTATATTAGTTTTATTGTGTGTTGGGGGGTTGTGGTGGTTGTCTTTTCTGTTCTTGAGTAAAGGTGTATTGGAATGGAGTGACGCATGTACATGGGATTGACTGTTGGTGGATGCAGGGCCCCCGGGAGAAAAGGTGAGTCGAGTTCCTTGGTCAGGCCATATTAAGTATTTCTTAGTTTCACTTCTGTGCACCTACTGGAATGTTTGAATACAATTTGCAAAACACTCATGCAATAAGAATTTTTTTGAAAATTGTGTCATACAGTTGTACAGGTTTACCTAAGATGTATACACTTGTATAATTGGGATTTTATTAAAATTGTGTCTTACAATTGTATAGGTTTGTCTAAAATGTATTTGTGAACCAGCACAATGGAAGTGGAGCATAGAATCGTTAATATGGCCCTACATGTGATTTTGTTGTATTTTGTTTGTCTTGCCTAATTCCTGTTTATTGTTTGTGATACTTCATTTACCTCCAGTTTTGTTTTTATGTGGTTATTGTGTTCTATTGTGATGTGATGTGATGTTGTGACGTGTAATCCTTGAAGGCCAGATGCAGTGAGTGGACGGCCAAAAGGTAACGAGTAAATGCAGAGAATTCTTTGTACAAGAGGATCAAATTAGTGTTTACAATAAGTTAGAAATGAACACGAGATTTCTTTAGCAGTTGTAATTAGAAATCAATTTTAGCTGTCACTGTCCCCATCAATAGTGTTATAAAATAGTACTAAATATGGCAATGGTAAGGCCATTATGGTATAGTAAACATTAATGTTGGAGCTGTTCAAGTGCCCTACAAATAATTGTATTTATTAGATGGTCTCAATGGGGGTGGGAGGTTGCGGACGGTTGACAGTTAAAAATAATTGCTTGTTGATGGTTAAAATGTTTGGGTCGTTTTGATGTTTAATGTTAATTTAATGCAAAAATAAAAACTATTTTTGACAGTTGAAGGTAAAATTTTAGGCTGTTTGACAGTTCATTAACCCCATTGAGATGCTCTTATTATCATGATAATTATTATGGCCATTAATTTTTTAAAAAATTATAAGTTATGTTCCAAAATGTTTTCTGTCAGTTGTGTAGTGGCAGATTTTATTTGTTCCCATCCATTGTCTATCCATTTGTTTGACATTGCCAGATTAATATTCAGGGTTTTTTTCAATTTCTGTTTGACTGTCAGTTGTGTGGTGGTGAAATTATGTTGTTAACCAGTATTTTTACATAGATTTCATTATTTTTGTCCATTCCTTGTCTTTCCATTTTCTTTTAGGCGCTGCCCCCAAACAAGTATAATATATCTAATTTGATGCATAGTTGTAGTTTTCCTTGATTCAAATAGTTACAGACTAGAATTTTTAATAGAATAACTGTCTGAAAATTAGTAAAGAGCTTTTAGGGTGAATTAGAAGATTAAAATAACGTGAAACCACAAATGTTGTAGATATTGTACTAAATTACATTGTTTATCAAATTTGATTCTGTTCCAAGGAATACTGTGTTGATACATTTATTAAATAGCAATTAGTAATTCACACAAATGATTTTATCTTGCTGTTCAATTGTTCACCTGTCATGTGTTTGTATACTCATTACTGGAAACATTAGACTAAAATAGTTGGTTTTAATTTTGTAATTATATTCATTTAATCAAATGTATTTGTGAAGCAATTGACCATATATGTAAACTACATAAAATTTAAGCTATTTTGTTGCTCTTCTTTGTATGTAAAATAAGACAATCAAAGTAAAACTGGCACAAGTTGATTCTTATTCAGCACATAAAAAAGTGTTTTAGACATTCTTCTAGTTTAATTTCAGGGACCGTGGAGGGGCTGGGGGCTAAAAAAGCCACCCCCTCCCACACACACACACTTTTTTGTGAAAAAATGAAATTTATTGCAATTCAAACAACAAATTTCAGCATGAACTGAAAATTTCAGGCCAGTATAAATTGACAATTTTCAACACGATTGAGAATTTTGGATACATTTCCAGCCATTTCGGGAGGCCTAAAATTCAACATTTTCCTGAGGGAGCATGCCCCAGGACCCCCTAGCAGGCTCACACTTGTGTGCATATCATACCCCCCTCACTTTTCAGTGTGCTCTGCAGTCCCTGAACTTCCATGGAAAAGTTAGGGTAAACAATGTATTCGTAGAAATACAGTAATAGTAACTTAGCTCTAACAAAAATTGCTGTAGCAGTACTGGCAAGTTAGCCTCAAGGTGCGGTAATATGAGCAACATTTTTTTCCAACTTGTCGCGCAACAATGTAGTGTTGCAGGTTGGAACGTGTTGTTGCGTGTATTACCACCCGTTGAACAACTTGCAACGCAACAAATTTCCTTGTGCAACAAAAGAAAAATTTG
>JAOBYG010357738.1:0-16282 GCA_025403545.1 Epizoanthus stellaris
GCTACTACTACTAGTGCTACTACTACTACTACTGCTACTACTACTACAACTATTACTACTATAACTACTACTACTATTATTGCTGCTAGTACTACTACTACTTCTATTACTACTACTATTGACTACTGTTTTGTAAGAAATTATTATTATTATTATTATTATTATTATTATTATTATTATAGTTAGTAGTAGTAGTAGTAGTAGTAGTAGTATAGTAGCCACTAAGTAGTAGTTATAGTGGTAGTCATAGTGGTGGTGGTGGTAGTAGTAGTAGTAGTAGTAGTGGTTATTGTTGTTGTTGTTGTTGTTGTTGTTGTAATACTATTTTGTAATTAATAATATTCAAATTTGAACATACATCAGTATGAAAGTGTCAGAATCCTTTCAATTCATTTCAGATAATTCCGTGGACAGTTGTTTTCATAGAACAGTGAAATTTGAACAGCTTTATTGTCATCTTTGTTTAGTCTTCATTTGGATGAATATTATTATCAATTTTTAATTTAGTTTTGTGCAGTTGCAGCATGCTCATATGTACTCCAGTTTCTTTAAACCAGACTGAATGTTTTCTGTCGTTCCAATGAACAAGTTCTTTCTTTCATAGTTAGTAGGTACACTTAGACGATGCAATCCTTTAAATGAGAATTATATGTAACGTATCACCAGTCTACCACAAAGAACTGAATTGACTCAGTTCATTATGCTTGCTGACCCGTGGCTGAGCCAGGTACACTGTATATTGAATACAACAATGTTATCATCTTGAATTGCAGTGAAAAAATTCCGAGTTATAGTGGTGAAGTATATTCACTCTACAATATTTGTCTGAAGTGTCACATAAAATGACCTAGAACGTGTGGAATATTCGTATAATACCTTTATGCGATACAAATAGTCATGTAGCTCACAGACTAGAACTACTAGGCCTCATATTCAGATATTCGGTTTTACAGTCGGATTTGAAGATCAACCAGTATCTGAATTAGTGGGTTTTTTTCCAGCCGCTGAGTGTTCTGAATTACTAGCAACTGTCGGATGAACTATGCTGCTTCAGTACAGGTAAAATGATTCAGTTGATATATGCATTTTTTTGTTCTACGAACAGCTCTTACATAGTTATATGACGCAAACCAGGCTTCACATTGGGTCCCTATCAGTGAGTATCGCGTATATGATTGTTTCTAACAGTAGAGTTGGTTGGATCGTAGGGCTGTAGCTAGCTACCATGAGGTAAACGAAGCAGTTGCCACTGTTAAAATCATTCTATGCCATTGTTTATTGAGAGTGATATGCAGCGCTCGCAAATACTTTCTCACCAAACTTTCTCTCTTGTTGCCTCGGTTAGAATATAAGTCATATTTTTGCTTTGGTTAGAATTGAATTCTGGCTACAGCACTGGATTGGAAGCTTGGAAAAAACACTGATGTATAAACGATAAAAATATATATATATTAAACAATGCTATCATTCTAATATTCGGTTTATGTACAGGTCATACAAGATGCATTTGCAGCCATCGAGGCAACTATGAAGACAACTCGGTAATTCTTCCCATCTAACTCGCATTCTTCTAGCCCATGATTGCCAGCGAAAGTATCTGAATTCTTTTAGTTTCCTTGCCTTTCAGGAGAGCAAGAGTAGGGATTTTTTGAAGTAGCTCAGGTGTGCAGAATTTAAGGTGTTTTAATTTGTCTGAGGGCTACTGAAGTGCGCTTGGTACAGCGCACCACTGGATATTCCTCACATACAAGATGTCTCCATTGTTGTTTATATACCTCACGACAATACTTTAGGTTGATATGGAAATAATCGTTCGTAACTGTTGCACTTACCTAAAATGAGATGCCGAACTTCTTGAAAGCAGGCAACTAACCAACTATCATCAGCATGCACGTACTTCTTATGATAAATTTATTCGTTCATCGATTTACGTTGGCTGTGCTCGCTGAGTTTCTAAGAAAAACAAGTTTGCCTATTCGGGAACTTGTATTTAGTTTATACAACCCACAAAGCTGGAAATAGTTGTATATAATTTGTTTCAAAATCAGTCTTAGAGAAAGCTACACAAACCTGAATTCTGAATTCTGAATTATCCTCTGCCATGGAGCCGTCGTGTGCCCTCACGATAGTAATTATGTCAGAAACCACAGCATATTTGCATAATTGTTGGATCGAATGTCATGTAAAAGATGTGGAACCGACTTTTGTTTATATAATAATGCCATTTTTTATATAGTTCAAAGTAGATCTTCTGTTTCGCGTTCGTCCTTGCATTTGATAATGTCTAACTCTAAGTCAAATAGCGTGCAGTTGACTACTTTCTATAAATAACGTCTTGACATAATAATTGGTAAAAACTTGAGTTAATTACTTACCTGCAAAGCACAAGTTTATCTAACTCTGAGTAAGTAGTTTTTAATTTTATGACGTTTTTCCTCCACTGACGCCATAGCCAGCGCTTGACTCATACCGATTTTGAAACTTTGCACGAAAATGCTATGAAGAGTTTTTCCAAATGCAGAAAATATAATTTTCGACGATGCCCCCAGACTCCCAAGTGCTCAGCCGTCAGACCTGCCATATCTAAGTTTTCGTAATTTTTAAATTTTTCACTAATTTTTTATAATTTTTTATATGCAGAAATCAATCGAAGTAGAAAAGTTTAGTTTCGGAAACTAAATTCCCTCCTCAACTAAAGGCCACTAAACCTGAACAAGAGAGACTCCAAGCAATTATGATCGACGCTTCATTAGAAGCAACTGAAAGTCTGAATTTCGAATAAAAATCGTACCTAGTCATTTAATCACACGTAATAATGTGGCTAATAGCTCAGTGTATAATGCATGTTGCACCGTACCTTAGATTTACTGCTTGCACTTGAAATTGTAGCTTATTGCAGTATTGGATCAATCACCGACAGGTTGTAAACCAAAAATAAGTTTGTACTTCAAACGGAAAGATGAAAAGTATCTCTATTTTTCAAAATTTCTATTTCCTTCATACACGACACAATATCAGTCATTACTCAGCATTTGCTTTCCTTTGCGAAGAAATAGGGTTGGAAAAAAATAGATTATTTTTAATGACATTAAACCGTTCTAATCTACAATTGCAGTGTGCATCAATAAATCTCAAAATATGCCGTGCACAGTCAATCAACTGATGAAAATATACTTTTTTTGCTACGACGAAAAAACGTCAGCTCAAATCTTCCACCTTCACGGCGAAATGAACCATATCAACTTTTCAGTTCCATTTATTTGGCCCCCACTCGGCGCCGACGTAGAAAATCTACTTTTTTATAAACTAATCTATCAGATCTAATGAACAACCCTAGATGTTTTAAAATGTTTCATACGGCTTTGTGTATAGTTGTACGTTCTACAATAACCAAACACCTGTAAAACTCGTCAACTCGGTTTATGTTCGAGAGTTGCGTGACTTGCAACCTGTCGCTAGCGCTCGACACAATCAGGCGATTGTGAGCAAGAGCCAAGAAAAATAAAACCTCTCAAGAAACATGTTCAAAACTCGTATATTCTTGAAGTTAATAGACTAAAAACACTCACTAAAATCTTGTTTGCGATAAAAATAACTGATCATGTTAACTTAGAAATAATCGAATTAGTGTGACCAGAAATCCTAAAGTTGGAGTATTAAAAACAGAGCGTTCACCGTACACGTAAATTACTCGAAGTACGTAAGTTCGTGCTATCGGTTTTCCATATACGGTTTTTACACTATTTCAAAAGCTCAACGTTTCCTGAAAAGTTATATTAAGGAAATGCAAATGTTTAAAATGTAAATTGAAATGAAGTAAAATTTCTAGCAAATAAATATATGAAACTAGTCAGTAGATCAAAACTCTTTCGAGAGTACTTGTATTTTGCCATCGAGTCGATAACTGAAATAAATTAAAGAATTTTTGGCAGTATTTTCAAAATCACGCTATTGTTAGTTGCTTTCGACGATTTCACTCCCTATGAACTAAAACTGACGAGTGACGCGCTTCAAAGGTCATGGGGAGTGAATTCAGAAGTTTAATACTCTCACGGGTTAAGATATCTTGTATTGTATTGTCACATGTGATATGTATGTATAATATATCAGTGTATAACAGCATTGTGTCCCAACTTTTTAGATTGTACAGTTAGTAGCACGATCGGTACCCACCATACACAAAGTGGGTATATACTGCAGTAGAAGTTGGTAACTCATGTTTGGGGATTCGAAACTGCAGTAAGAATATTGACTGTCGGCTGACTTTTCGCTCCCAGAGAACGTGACTTACCTTCGTCTTTTGTATTTGCGATAGCAGTTTTTAATTTATTCAGATCTAGAATTCATTTTCATTTTACGGTAAAGGAATATTTTAATGTCGTGTCTACTATCGAGTGTACCGCAGATGGTTGATTCATGAGTGACAAATAACCACTTGTACTTTCAAGCTTCGGAACCAAGTCTACCACTTTTAATTACGGTACAAAAAAAGAGTATGGAAATAAAAACGATTCGAACAAATTCAACACAAATAAGAATTTAAGATGACGACACTGTCTTTTGTCATAAACTAAACCTACGCAACACTGCGGGTATTTCCGTACAAAGCAACAACACTTTTAGCTTTAGCTTCAAAATAAGCTAACTCGTACCTGAGCTTGATCTTGAAGAGAATTTCTGTAGATCGGGGAACGTTCAGAAGTTACGATTAAATGCCAGTATTGGTCTGTTGTAAACGGAGGGAATCAACAATTCGAAACTCCACATAGCTTTTTAGATCAACGTAGAACAAATCCAACACCGAGCTACAAAACTGTTTCATCCATTAGATGGTCGAAACAAAGCGTATTTTCCCCAGTCAATCTCAAAGTTATTGTGTTGGGAAATTTACATCAATACGATTGGGCCTCACAAGAAAAGGGGGTGGAGCTAGTTATGCATAAGAGTTCCGGTTTTTCCGAGAATCCCAGTTCTGAGAATTGGACAATACATTTGACCCCGCTTCAACCGAGGTCACAATTTATAAATAATGTTTATTTGTGGAATGCTTCGAAGATATATGGCAAAAACAAATGTCAAGGTATACCTCTACTTTCGATATGTGTAAGCATGAAAAAGTGATATTTTAAGTCTTGTTTTCGCTCTTTTTGCGGTTCCTACGCAAAAAGAATTGAAAATAGACTAGAGACGGCTATAGAAAGCGTTGCGTGATGGAAGTAAGGCATTTGAACCCATTTGAATGCCAATCAGCCAGTGTTTGCGTATTCGGTTCCAAGTGCAGTGTTTTTACTAAGTGAGGCATGGATGTTGCCTAGTAACGGACACGCGCCAGGAAACGTGAGACAGGTGTTGTTTCATCCATTTGTGGCCCCAACTTGTTGACATCAACTGATTAAGCAATTCGCGATCAATACGATTTTCGACTTGTGTAAAATTGCTAGCGGTTGTTGAAATATTGTGTCATCTGCACATATTCTCACTGTGGAGCAGTTTGACAGTCAAGTAAATCATTGATATAAATTAGAAAATAACAGAGGTCCAGGGATAGTATAAAGCTAGGCAAACAACCGTCAACAAAACAACGGAGAGAGGCAGAAGCAGAGACAGAGACAAAGACAGACTGAGGCAGAGATAGATTTAGAGACACAGAGACAGAGAGAGACAGAGGCAGAGGCAGAGGCAGCTCGACAAGAGAAACAGAGAGACTGAGAGACAGACAGAAGCAGAGACAGACCGAGACAGAGGCAGAGGCAGAGGCAGAGGCAGAGGCAGAGGCAGAGGTAGAGGCAGAGGCAGAGGCAGAGGCAGTTCTTCTTAACAAGCACTCCCGATTCACCCAACCAATTATTAAGCAGCAAGTTGTCTAAACCAGGATTTTTTCATTTTAGTTATGTCATGGAATAAACAATATACTATTTAATACTTACTTTCTATATTGTCAATCTAAACCCGAAGAGATTAATGGCAGTCGCTTAACCACAAATTTACACACTACGATTTGTCAGCCCGGCCGATTTGCCGTCCCGATTGTAGGGACGTGATAATCTTGCACCCAATCTACGACCAGCTCATGGATAGTACAATCCGCCAAATTTTTCAAATCGTCTCCTGCAATATCTGTGTATACATATTTATCTGTATATACATCAGTGTGCTGTCAGAGACCTATAACACCTTCTCCAAACAGTATGCCATCTTTTTCTTGGTCAGGAAACAACTAACAAAGTCAATTAACTTATACTTAGCCTGTTCTACCTGTTTAACTGAAATGCAGTTTTTTAAGGTTGTTTTCGAGTCTTCTATAAAATTATCTAAAATTATAATAATGATAACAATGATAATAATATCTTTATTTACCCTCAATGAATTAAAATATAACACACTTAGTGCTACGTGAACTCAGTGCATCTCTTACAAACCTCTCTTCAGTGATTAACTCAGAGATTCCCCCTCACGAAAACCTGCCAGCAACTCCAACACTGCAAAAATGGGATAACTGGTACCAACTCAGTTTAGAATGACACATATAGATCAAGTACAGCTGACACAATATTGATTGTTTCATGTTCCGAAAACAACATGAAACACTGAGGGACAAGAACCAATCAGCGAGCTCTTCGTCACAACTTCGTTTGTCTATATTTATCAATATTGTTGCGTTCCTATATGTCCAAGTCACGTACGTGCATGTTTGTCATTCAGCAGTGAATTAGTTAAGACTGTGATCAGTTTTCTTATCACGTTCGTTTTAGTATAGCAAGCAATATGGCTAATTGTACGTTCATATGTGTGTGTCTGTGTGCGTGTGTGTGCGGTGTGTACTGTGTGTGTGTGTGTGTGCGTGCGTGCATGCGTGTAGTTGAAGTAGATGAAGAAAAAGAGTTAGTTTCTAATCTCGAGGGCATTCCGATTAAGCATGACATTTTTCAGCGCAACTCGGTAGAAATCTATCCTCCACGTTTTGTTTCATGACAAAGACTAATTCAAAGACAAGATTCAAATTGGTCTATACACATCAGGATATCTACTGTAAACTACACATGAAATGTTGCTCATCACTTCCATGTGTTTACTAATACTTCTGTTTTCTATTCACGAGTTTGATCAAAGAAACACCAGGTTGTTGGTTATTAACTTTCTAACAATTTTCAGCAGTGAAACTGTTTTTAAAAGGTAAATTACCAGGAAAGCAGCTTCAAATTGTTTCAAATCAGCCATAATACTTACATGCATAGTTATTACTTCAAATAATTCCATCGACATATCCGAACTGCCTCGGCTTTCTTGTTTCTGTACAAACAAGTTGGAATGAACTTCTGGAACAGTCGCAATCACTTACCCTAATGTGAAGTATATATACTAGATGATTTAGTTATGTTCGAGACCAAATGTGAATTTTCTTGTGTAGGATGCCATGTTTGTAACTCTCTCTTACTCGTGCAACTGTATTTCGGATATATCTAACGAAATAGATCAGTTTCGTCCAAATTCCAACGTGATCGTTAATATAACCAAAAAGGCTCTGACCATCACCTATTCCTACAAGGGTTATAATTATCGAACGTTCTTGTTGGAAGCATTTATATTTTAGAATGTTGACTGATCTAATTGTGGATTAAATTCATTCAAAGAGATTATCTGGAGCTGCTAGAGCCACTATCATGCAACTATGAAGTATCTGAACATAAGCTTTCAATATGTTGATAATATGCTATAACATTCATTGTAACATTCACTGGTAACTAGCTGCATTGGTAGTACAACAACACCAAACAAGACAACCCTGACAAATTCCCATTAAACTATACATCATTGCAAATTCAACATTTTCTGTGTTTTGCAATTCAAGTTTGCATTTTGAATATCATAGCCACTGATTTAGGTTACTATGACTCTATACTGAAGTTTTTCATTGAACCCTGCCGGCTGGGAAAGTTTTTGGTTGATGTAGAACTTTGCACTGTAAAGGAATTTTGTTTTCAATGTT
Source organism: Epizoanthus stellaris (assembly GCA_025403545.1). NCBI lineage: Eukaryota > Metazoa > Cnidaria > Anthozoa > Zoantharia > Epizoanthidae > Epizoanthus > Epizoanthus stellaris. The sequence goes on from JAOBYG010357738.1 coordinate 7,988, forward strand.
TTCCAATAGTTTCGTAGACCTAGTACTAACTTACAGTGACACAGCTGGAAGTACTGAGGCGTTCTAGCTAAATTAGATTATGTGAATAAAGTTTATCATTAGCAGTATACTAGAAGATCAGTAAGACAACATTTGCACATATTGTAGTGCTTATGGAATGTGTTGTTATATATGGTGTAGATACTTCCCAGATGTATTATCATAATACATGACTTACTCGACCCCTCTCTTTCATTTCAGGATGCTCTGAGGCTATGAAAGAGATGTGAGATCCATCGAAGTGATATTTTCAAAAGAGACCAACTAGCCTGGTCTTGAAAGTTATTTGATAGCAGATCTAGTGTACCAGTTAATCATAAACGAACTACTACGATAAACTCGGTAAATTAGTCACTAAAAACTAGGAGTCAATCATTGTTTCAGCTAGCTAACATCGATTCATCAAAACGAAAATAAAAGCTACTCAACTTGCATTCAACTTTAATACGAATCATGTAAAAGTCATGTACAAGTTTGCAAATAAAGATTGATTTTCACAATTGGACAACTGTTGTACTTGATTATGTAACTTTATGAACGAATCCAGTCTCTAGATTCCAATGGTGATGCGGTGTTAATTGTTTTCACTAGGACTGGAGGGTGAAATTACTAAGACACCTAAAGAAAAATATCATCAGAATTGGTTCAATTTAGGTGTCTTCACTGAGGTCATTGAAACACTAAAGAAATCATTTCACCGAAAACGTGAAAGCCAAGCCTTCTGTTTCATGTAAAATCTAAAAGTAGTTCAACGAAAAGTGATAATTTCTTGAGTCAACTTCCTTAACTCAACCTATTTTACCTACACTCAATTTTATGTTTTGAAACAGATCAAATTAAGTCTTATAAACACCTCCTCTGCGTAAAATATGCTCTATGTTCACTTGTGTGGATGCTCGGCTTATGGCGGTGTTTTAGTAGACAAGTTATAAATGAGTTAATTTCTAATACAAATGTGTAAATAATAAGCAGGTCTGTTTCTGTTTGTTGGATGATGTTCTTCCTTAACGTGTGGATAATTCTGCTTGGTTCCTTACAGAAGAAAATACATGTCGTTGGTAATAACAAGACCTGTCTTTGGTTGCAATATATGAAGCTGGTAGTCATTAATTCAGTACAACTCTTTTCACTTTTCACATAGATAGCTGGCTGGCAACTTTCTCCAGTACGTTTTGCTAGATAATGCTGGTTCAAAAGAGAATCAGTTTGAATGTCAGATTGACAAACTTCGAAAGCTGTTGCTGTGAATAATAAAACTTTAGTTTAGATTACTCGCTACAACAACCTTTGAGATAAGGCAATCTGATGTTCAAACAATGGAAATTTATATTTAAATATCATCCGATTTGCAAATTTCGATAGTTGTTGCAGTGGTAATGGAAATTTATGTTTGAATATCATAACTAAGAAACTTGGAAAGTTGTTGAAATGAGAAATGGAAATTTATGGTTGAATATTAGATTGGCAACTTGGAAAGCTATTGCAGTGAGTAATGGAAATTTAATGTTTGATTATTTGATGGGCTAACTTGTAAACTTGCTGCAGTGAGTAACGGAAATGTAATGTTTGACTATCAGATATGGCAAACTTGGTTGCAGTGAGTAATATCAGATATGGCAAATTTTACTCTACTTTATTTTACTTGAAGAGCTGTTGCAGTGACTAAGTGGAAATTTACGTTTAAATATCAGATTGGTAAACTCGTAAAGAAATATAATTTGACTATCAGATATGGCAAACTTGGTTGCAGTGAGTAATCAGATATGGCAAACTTGAAAAGCTTTTGCAGTGATTAAATGAAAATTTATGTTTAAATATCAGATTGGTAAACTTGAAAAGTTATTGTAGTGACCAAGTGGAAATTTATGTTTAAATATCAGATTGGCAAACTTGGAAAGCTGTTGCAGTGACTAAGTGGAAATTTATATGTTTAAATATCAGATTGGTAAACTTGGAAAGCTGTACATTGCAGTAGAGATGCAATGGAAGTTTAATATTTGACTTCATTGCCTTACCACTGGTGTAAAAGAAGCTGTTGAAGCTTTTGCACTGATGATGTAAAAGAACGATTTATTTCTTCCAATAAAGATCGAAGTACGTGAAGTAAAGGATGGCTGAGTGTTAGTTTACCAGTTTGCGCAGCTTCTGATTGTTGTCTAGATGGACCTGTTGCTTTCAATTTTAAACTACCTCATTCCAAACATAAATTCTGAGCATGTGCTTAATTTATATTGTAAATGTTATATCTATTTAAAACACTTGGCAGATACTCTGTAAATAAATCTAAGAACCATATTGGGGAGTGGTTTATTAATAAACTGTATGTACGTGCTGATATTTGTAAACTTAACACAAGACTCGTAAGTTCAGCTCATAAGGATGTAGAAAATATTCTATATATAAAGTTATACAAACACATTTGAATAGGACGTGCTTTAACGTTTGGAGATATGAAATATAAATATAGTCGATTTCAATTGCAGTGTAATAATTTGTCCCTCTCGCGATACAATCAAACATTTCATTAGTCAACAGGTACTGGTAAGAAATAGTCTCCTCCACGTAAGTTTACCTTTAATAGAAACAACAGTACTTAGTACTGAAAGAGTTTATTTTTCGACTGATCAATATCTCTCTGCTGGTGGATTTGTTTGAAGTGCAGAAAGTTATGGTTCGGAGTTGTGGTTCCACTGTACTGATGTAAGACTTAGGAGTTGAGTGGGCAGTATTCAGATAATTGAAGTTGGAATGCAAAATTGAAATCCTCTTCAATCCAAAGTTAGAAAAATGCAGATCCTATAGAGATTGTTTGTAACAATTAATTGTGTTGCTTTGGGTTGGGATGGCAGCAGTTATTGTACTCGGTAATGAACGTAGGTTTCTTTTCGTAAATAAAATGTGCAACGGTTTTAAATAGACATTACGATCAAGGCGTTATCCAAGTTTTCTACTTTATATACAATCAAACGTTTGTAAACATTCTTGCTTTAAATTGTTTTGACCTATAGATGAGTACTTTACGACGAATCTGCCCTATCTGTAAAAGCATCAAATGCAAAATGATCGATTCTATCTCTAGGTCGTAGTTGTAGTAGTAAACTTTATTTAAGCATGGTAACCCATTCAGCAACAAGGCTACTATCCAGAAGGGCCCAGCAGTCTATGTTTAAGCTTACTGCCTGTTGTGTTCCTAATCTTGTGATAAGAATGCAGCTGTTCTCAGTTCTAGGGCTGGACATATAAAGCTAATCTGCCCAATAACGCGGCATTAAAATCTTCTCTAATTTTAAATTGTACTGATCAGATCCATGAATGTCACGACTTTAGACGTGAAAGCAAATAAATATTGCTTGTGTGAAACAGAAGCCAATTAAACTGTTTCAGTTTAGATTTTCAAACTTATTCGTACTTGAGCCAAACTAATTTCAGAAGGATTAGAGCTCGAAACGTCAGCTAGAAACTTCCATCTTAGTTAGGCTTCACGGCGAATCTTCAAGTTCAAAATCTTAATGGTTTGAGAAGCAGTAAGGTTGTTATAGTTCTTTCAACTTTGAAATTCTGCTTATAAATATATTAACAAATACTTTCTTTGCGACTGTTTCTTTCAGTTCAAGTGTAGACGTCCTCATTTAAAACTTTTCTTACTTCTCTCTAGAAGACATAAACAACATTTTAGTGAGTATTTGTATGTGTCTGCGTGTCAGCATACTTTTAGAGGGCAGGACATATGAGTTTGGTGGAAACTTTTGTTGAGAGCCCTCTCTGAGAAAGCTCTGCTGCGAGCAATATGATTTACCGTGTTTTGTTTGCTTTTGTAACTGGAGTTTCAGACTAACGTGGATAATTGTTGTAGCCTTTGAACTAAGGAGATACATTCGCTTGACGAAAAGAATGCTTGTCCTTCTTCGAAAATAAATTTGTTGCTTCAAAGCCTTGCCTGCGGTAAAAGGAGTTCCTAATTGGTATTCCGTCTTATATATTTATGGACATTTCCAATTCCTTTCAGTCTGTTGTCCTGAATTGTAGTTGTTTGTGAGAGATGAAAATTTTATAGTACTTACTCTATTCAACTGCGATACTAAAAATATTTGAAACCTTTTCGGGCCGATGTTTACACATTTCTTTCACAACGGTTTGACACAAAGCCAATGCATTTTTTCTACATTTGGTAACTGAAACTGTACAAATATAGAATCCAATGTTTCATAGCTTGCTCGTTACTATACAAAGAACTACAGAATGCATCTTGAACTGGAAAATACCTCAGTTCCTGCTTGCAATAATTTAAAAGCAACTTGAAATACTGCTTGTTTAAGTTGTACTTCAGTGTACTATGAGACTGTTTTGGAAATATTTCGTATGTCTTTTGAACGGTTACCTATACCAGTTTAACTAAATCAGTTTATGTTTGTGTGTATACTTTATTCTATATTGCTTTAAAACTGTGAATTAACAGATATAATTTGAAACAAACAACTTGTCGTAAATGGACGATGGGTTCTTCAAATTTAGTACTTTCTGTGTTGTTAAATTGATTTCCTACGTAGTACATGTGTGCCGATGGTCACAGTTTAACGGGTTCTTTATTTTAGATGACAGATCACAGTTTGCTGTACCCATTTTCCCACTCAGCATATGGCCGATAAATAATGTTAACTAATTTAAGAAAGAACCATCACAAATTTTGCAAATTGAATTTCCTTGCAGTTAACATGTTAATGTTAATGTTAACAAGACTGCTTCTTGAAAATGTTATACTTAATGGCCGTTTCCAGCAGTGCATAAACTTGTATAATTAAACAAAACTAAAACTATTTTAAACGTCTCTTTATGGCATTTGGACCTTTTCGATAATCAAGATCGTGAAAATAAAAACAACAGAAATATATCTAACTGGTCTTAAGTAGAATCGACTGAACAAAATGAGCAACAACGTCAGTATCCTCTGATTGCCTTATGCATCAACAGCATAAGTATAAATATCCTTTGGTTGTTCCCTTCTCATTCGCTGATGTTTCAAACATATAAGTATACATTCTTAGCTACAAGACAACAACATATCAACTCTTTTGACGAAAAATGCCTGTACAGTCTATAAACGTTTAGACCTTAGGAAGATATTTTGAAAACCTTAACTTTGCCTTGTCTTCATGTGAAGCCTTCTTGATGCCTCATCACATTTTTTGTATGTTGACAACCCTGCAGATGACTATTACTTGTAAGAAGCAGTTTACAGCTACATTGTAAACAGCCACTGATGCCACTTGTTCTAACACCACTCTCTCGCTAAAAGTCTCTCTCAATCTATAGGTTAAGAGCACAACAGGGAACTGATGAAAATAGTGAAATCTCAACTGAAAACATGCATTTTGTTCAGTGATTTAATCCAATATAAAAATCCTTGACTGCACAAAAGGGCAAAAAGTGCAAATAAAGACATACTGAATTGAACCTAGTTATATAAAATTTAAAGGATAAAATGGTGATACCTAATTCGTCTTATAAGTGCAAAGGAAATGTGAAATTGTGTTGATTGTAAAACAATATCGGATTGAATAAGAATGACGAGTGTGCAAACCGAAGCCAAACATCAAAACAAGTTCTTATATTATACTCAAAAGTGAACATTTCCTGGATCTGATGCTGAAGATAAGAAGGTTAGAGTGTATTGAAACCACCTACAGCACCAGGATATCTTCTGAACCTTCATTTCCAAGGCAAGGCATGATACGTCTTGTATTATTCATTTTCATTAGTAACAAATCCTACTGATTACTGAAGCAAGAGGACGGAGTTTACAAAGGAGAGCAATGAATTTATTTTAGCGAGAGAAAGCAGTTCAACCTTGTGACAGATTTGTTTTCGATTTTCGGCTCAGCTTGAATTAAAATAAGAGTTTTCATTGATGAAGTGATGGCCACACGAGAATGATTTTAATAAAGTAATTTGTGCCAGCCATGCAGATGAACAGTGGATTCTATTTGTTGTCACAATACGATTGGCATATCTTCTATCTCTATACCACTGCGTCTCTGTATATATGTATCTGCGTAGATAAAACACCAGTCGTGCAATGTCTCACTTTGGAATTTAGATATTTACGAGGTCTAGGAAATGCAATGACGAACATGAATGTATAGTTACATGTTATGTTTTGTCGAGCTAGATATGTTCTTTCTCACTGAGTTCCTCGATATAATCATCTAATGGTTCTGTGGGAATGAGCCAATATCCTCTAGACCAAACAAGTTAACCTGAACTAAAAATGAAGTCTTGATCTGGTGTGTAACACGTATTTCAATAACTACTAGTTCTTAGAATTTGAATCTGACTGGTAATCGAAACTAAAATTCAGGCCAGGATTGCAGTTGCAAACGGGTGGTCTTCCCAATTAGTGGTGTATTAAAGTTACCGTTGCATGAAAAGTACATCGCTTCAAAACTAAAGCTTTCTAAAACTATATTGTAGTAAAAGTAAATTTAGCATATACATAGACATAGTTCTGTAGCTATGTTGTGTGTCGTGAATTACGTTTCCAACAACCTGCAGCTTAGAATGCTTTCGTGGAAATTGCACTTTACTGATCTCCGACATTGATTGATCCTAGCCTTGAGACAAGGCAACTGACAAGTCGCAAATTGGAAACACCTAGTATATACCACTATATATTCATAGTATATAAACTGCTTATAACTGCATTCGTATAATTTCGATTCTAGGTCGGCTTCATTCTGCAAAATTTGTAAAATAAACTAGCCAAACAGTACCGTTTATCACCCCTTGTTTCTATCCAAAGTGATCTCGATATGGCATTCTGAGTAATGGAAAATAAAAAAGTGCTGGTAGCCCTTGTACAAACTTGAACGTCTGTAAAAAATCGCAAAATCTCGCCAAAAACGCGCAGAATAAATATACAACCCAATGATGGACTTCATGCACTCTGCAAGCAGAACAGATACACAAAATGGTTACTGTCTATGCTTGCGCACTGTGTTGTTTATGATAATAATACGATGCTGTGATGATAATAATACGATGCTGCAAATCCAGAGAACATTCAAGGTTGTTCAACTTCACAGTGGAGTTTGCCGGCTAAAGTTGCTTGCAGTTGTTTATGCTGTTCGTAAATTTAATAACACTTGTTCTTAATAATATAGTCAGAGATAAAAAGCAGTTTGAGTTAGCAAAATATGCTTCCAATTCTCATAACAGTTCATAATCCTCATAACCCCCACTGCATATATGCGGCTCATGACTTGATAACTGCAAATATATAGTTAACTTACCTTTCCGACGATTTTGAAGCAAAATGCTATAAACCTTAACTTTTAATGTAGCAAGCTGTAATAAGCTAAGTATCTGCGCGTTTTGTAGCAGCCCTTGTTATATCATTGACGGAGGACTGAAACTTTTGGATGCTTCACTGGTTGTCGTCGAAACACAACTCACTCTATCAAACCCGATAGCAGTTGTAAGGGAGCATTATTTAACAGTAGGAACGTGCACCATAAAAAGGTTTCAGATAGGTAGAAATTTGATGGCCAATGATCGTATTTTGTTCCAAATGGAATAAATTTGATCTCCTGTTTTTCCTAGTTGTATCATGAAACTGTACATGTAAATTATTTAATACCAAGATGTTTAAACTGTGATTTGTGGGAGCTTTTGCTCAATAAATTCTATAACTAGTAGATATTCATAGTTTTAATCAAACATTTTGACAATTACCACTTTCTAATTTTTGTATTCACTATTGCGAATAATTTTGAAGCACACGGTCCCACAAACTGTATGCTCTAAGCCATAACGTGGTTTAAATAAAAGTTATTGTCTATTGTATTGTATTATATTATATTGCATTGCATTGTATTGAATTGTATTGTGTTGTATTGTATAGTATAGTATTGTATTGTATTGTATTGTATCGTAATTATAAATTTTATGTGATTTTAGTTTAATATTATATTAAGTTGTCTGTAATTTTTTTCAAAAAATGTTGTTATTGTTCTTCTTCTCCGAGAAACATATAACAAACAAATAAATTAAAAAATGAGACCCACAACAGGAACATAGAAACACAGTACAGTTTATATTAACTTCCCGTAGATCCCTTGAGCACATCTTGGAGTTTACCTATATCTTTATAAAATAGCTCATATATAACGCGCGCTCTGATTGACTAAAATCTATGTTTATATAAGAGAACAAAGAATGGAAACTTGCATACTCGCTGACGCTGGCACGCTGCGCTCGGAT
>JAOBYG010358849.1:0-13561 GCA_025403545.1 Epizoanthus stellaris
AGGAGGCTAGCCCTACTGCACTTTAGCCCAAACCGATCACTTGTTCTACTTTGCTTTTAGACTATTCGTACGAAATTATATACTACCCACTTATCTTCCTGTATTTAACAAACTTTCAGTATTCAATGGCCCTCTAATCATACAAATTCAATTCATATTGTACTGTTCTCTAATACATGGGGTTTTGGGAGTGACGTAGTTGAACAAGAGACAGGTCTTTCTACCCTAGCCCCTTCTGCATTAACAGGTATTACTACCCACGTAAACGCTACTAGACAAGTGGCTTTGGGAGTGTTGGAGTTGACTAAGAGACGGGTCTTTCGACCCTCGTCCCTTCGGCGTTAACAGGTATTACTACCCATGTGAAAGCTACAAGACAAGTGGCTCTGGGAGTGACGTAGTTGAACAAGAGACAGGTATTTCGACCCTAGCCCCTTCGGCATCCACAGGTATTACTACCCACGTAAACGCTACGAGACAAGTGGCTTTGGGAGTGACGTAGTTGAACAAGAGACAGGTCTTGCGACCCTGGCCCCTTCGGCGTCCACAGGTATTACTACCCACGTAAACGCTACGAGACAAGGGGCTTTGGGAGTGACGTAGTCGAACAAGAGACAGGTCTTGCGACCCTCGTCCCTTCCGCATTAACAGGTATTACTACCCACGTAAACACTACGAGACAAGTGGCTCTGGGAGTGACATAGTTGAACAAGAGACAGGTCTTTCGACCCTAGCCCCTTCGGCGTCCACAGGTATTGATACCCACGTAAACGCTACGAGACAAGTGGCTTTGGGAGTGACGTAGTTGAACAAGAGACAGGTCTTTCGACCCTTGACCCTTCGACGGCGTTAACAGGCATTGCTGCCCACGTGAACGCTACGAGACAAGCGGCTTTGGCAGTGTTGAGGTTGAGTAAGAGTTGGGTCTTGCGACCCTCGTCTCTTCTGCGTCCACAGGCATTGCTACCCACGTGAACAAAAGAAGTTAAAGGGCTTAACAATTTGCAATAGGTGACGGGTCTTTCGATCCTTGTCCCTTGCACGTTGACAGGCATTGCTACCCACGTGAATGCTATGAGATAAGCCCTTAACTCTGTATTACCGCATTTTAGCCATTCTTTGGTTTCTTGTTGTACTTTTCCTTTCTGCCGTTGCCCTTCTTCCTTTTGCTTCCTTTACCTGACTCGCTTCTTGTTGTTGTTCTTCTTAGTGTCATTTCTTGCGGCGTTGACTTCGTCTTCAGATTGACTTACTGTATTTCCTGATTCGTCTGGTCCTTTGTTATCTAAATTAGAGATAGATGTCACAGAATATGTTACAATACAAAGGTAGACAAGATAAATGTAAAATGAGATTAATGTGACATTCTTCTTTAAATTGCGTCTCTACTATTATCCACAAGTTATACTGTACTTTGTACAGCTTGTTATAAATCTCGAAAAATTAAATGCATTAATTTAGCAGCCCGCCCGTGTTGTCAGCGTTAATGTTATAACGTGTGTCATGGCTTGCAGCATGACTTTAAGTATAATTAATAATTTAAAAATTTCCTAATGCAAAGATTGTGTTTGTATTTTCATAGTTAAAAGAAACCCGTTGCGTTGCAACAATTAAGATAACAAGTGATGTAGCTAAATTAAAAAATTTAGATTAAAACCTTTAGGAACTACGAAATATTTCAAATTATGTACAATAGAATTGTTTACCAGAGCTCAAACTGATTGACCCAGACCCAATCCCCAACATCCGTGCATGTATTAATAATATTGGCTACGCTGCCGTGTTTATTTTGACATCTTACCTTTCACTTCGACAGTATCGCTGTTACTGTTGTCAATCACAAAGTTTCCTTGAAATGACACCTATAAAATATAAAGTGGAATAAAGGCCGGTCATTATTTATCAATTGCTGATAAATAATGACCGGTCTTTAAACAACCAATCTAAAGCAAAATGACAAGTATCAGTTCTGACGAAAACATCATCATAACAAATATCGTCATTTTACAGATTAGTGAAATTAAAGGACCGTTTTCTGATAGCTGAAAATTATATCCCATGATACTACGTCTATCCTTTACAGATGCTCCCCAGTCAGCGTCACAAAATCCAACTAACTTCAGTGGTGACTCTGATTTTGCAAATTTTAGGCCTTGTTCCCGTGTGCCTTTTAGATATCTCAACACATGCTTAGCCATGATGAGGTCTGACTCAGTGGGGTTTGCCATCTTCTGTGATAGTTTAGTTACAACATAACATAAGTCAGGTCTAGTACATGTCATTACATAGATAAGGCTCCCAACAATCGCTCTGTACAACCGTGGATCGTCTAAATTGCGTGACTCGTCGCTTTCTTTTTTCTATTCCCACGGCGCATGGAGTCGATTTTGGTTTGCAATCGGTCATCTCAAATTTCTTTAAAATTTTATCGATGTATTGCGTCTGGCTCATTTCTATACTCTCGTCTCTGCATTTGAATTATGTTCCCAAATACCATGAAAGTGGACCAAGATCCTTAATTTTAAATTTCTTACATAGAGCTTCCTTTACACTCTCTAGTGATCCCAAATTTGTTGCAGAAGTTATGATGTCGTCAACCCAGATAATTAGAATTACACATCCTTCTGTCTCAGATTTTCTAATGTAAACACATGGATCTGTGGGTGACTAAGAACATTTTTCTTCGCACAAGTAATTATGAAGCATGTTATTCCAGTTTCAGCCACTCTGTTTTAGACCGTACAACGACTTTTTCAATTTACAAACCAAATTCTCGCCATTTTCTCCGACTTTCTCAAAGCCATAGATCTGGTTGCTGCATATAAATATCGCAGTCAATTGGCGCGTTCAGATAAACTGTTTTGACGTCCATTTGGTGAGTGATCATGCCTTTTTGCACTGCTTGCTGCATAAGCAATCGAACTGAACTCATGCGAGCGGTAGGCGCAAAGGTTTCCTGATAGTCGATGTCCGCAATTTGCGAGTAGCCTTTTGCTACGTAACGTGCTTTGTGCGTCTCTTCTCCGTTAGGGCCTGTTTTTACAGCGAAAACCCATCTTCCCCCCACTATCTTTCTACCCTCGGGAGGTTTGACTAATTCGAAAGTGTCATTGTCACTTATTGCTGTCATTTCGTCGCTCATGGCCTTTTGCCATTTCGTCCCCTCGTTTGACTTTAAGGCTTCCTTATAAGTTGTCGGGATGTTCGTAACTCTGTAACAGTAGTCTACAGTGTAGTTGGCATTGTCGTCCAAATCACTGTCCAAAGCGTACCACAGGGGAAAAAATGAAATACCAACGGTGGTATAACACTGGAATTTCAATGGGATAATATTGGCATACAACTGGTATATTACTTAAAATACCAACATTGGAAAATGGTTATAAATACCAACACTGGGATATTAAACAAAAGTTCCAACCTTGGGAAACATGCCATTTATTGGGATATTATTGGAATCCTTATGTTGATGTACCAACTTGGGATATTAATATTACTTTTCCAACTTTGGAATATTAAACTTATCTTCTCAAACTTGGAAATCATGGAAATTTTTTGGAACTTCAATGGGATATTAATTTCTGTTTACCAATATTGGAACTTTTCAAAGATACTGGTTTATTGGTTCGATTTACCAGCATTATTGCAATTGGTATATTAATGCAATTTTCCAAACTTTTGAAATCATACTGGGACTGGAATATCATTGGAATATTTACTTTTGTTCTGAAACTTGTATTTCTGGGATTATAATATTCACTTATTTTAATACCTTCACTTGCAAACTAATTAATAAAGTCAATAATACAACTTCAATGCCAGTGTCTTTAGGTGTCAACATTCTTTAATTAATAAAGGTTACCATAGTCACACAAAAGTGACAGTCTAAACATAACTGTTTACATTTCACATGCAAACATTTGCCACCAATGCAATAACATACATAACTTAGAATTATTAAAACCAACTGGAAGTCTAACTTTTCCTCTCTATATATATTGTACGTAGAAATGTTCTGTGCAAATACTCCAGTGTATTAATTAGTGGGGACTAACAACACAAAGTTACATTAGTTATCAGCAGCATGTAATCTTAAAAAGGAACTAGAACTAACTAAACAATTGTAACAGTGTGACAGTCTAAACGCTGATATTGAGCCTCTGCAAGGCACAACTGGTAAAATTACACAACAACCAAGAAATCTTTCCTCAATAAAGCACTGTGTTCTGTTCAAATATTCCCCAAGCAGACAGGATTACAACACAAGGTGCTTATACATGCAGTAATGTACGTACTTAGCTCAAAAACTGGAACTGCCAAATGCATCTGGCTGGACCTCTTTAAGTGGAACTAGTTTAAACAAATTATTCCACATTCTCCGAGCCATCCTGTGGCTTTCCAATTTTACTGATAAGAACAGTGAAATCTGTTTTGCTCTCTATTTCATTCCTTCTAATACGGTTGTAATTCAACATTACAGTTTCATCTGTGGGAAAAACATGTCCTTGTTTAATAAGCTGCTTTGCTATTGGGATTGCCATCTGGTACTTCCCCAATCCTCGAACTTTAACTTTAAGGTACTTTGCAAGCGGTTGAAGGTGTTCCCTCACAGAGAGATAGTCAAAGGAACTTGTGCCAAAGGCAACAACCAAAACCACTCTAGCTGACAGCTCTGACATATTCTCAACACTCTGTTCAAAGCCAGCTGCTTCCTCTGATGAGGATTCAACCTTCTCTGTGTCACCACCTGTGGAATCAAGAGATAATGAAGCGTAAGTATTACTTTGTGAGTCAGTCAGTACCTGTCATTTTGGATAACATCAATATTGAAGTAAATCTGAGGGTGAACAATTATTGTCTGGAAACAATCCACGCCTGAGGCATTTCTTCAGCAATAGATGTTTGGAAACTAAATTCCATTTGCCAAATAGCAACACTTTCTTTGGGCACTTTGATCATAAACATTCTCAGAGGTTAGAATTATCATCTATACGAATAAGATGTACATTCAAGTAAAACCCTGAGTGTTCCACTGTCATTGTGTTTATTTACCGCTACAATAAAATAACATTTAATTTGCTACTGTATACCTTCACTACTATTACTGCTACATGTACTCGTGCAACTTCCGGCTCGTTTTGCCCGCTTGGCTCGAGTATGATCTGCCTGAAAGTGAAGAGAAGAGATACACTTTAAATATACTTCACAATTGATAGATATATTAATTACCGACACATTTTGTGAGCAACTGCCAGTATCCTAGTCTCTTAATTCAAACCTGCCGTGTCCATAAAACTAAACACAACACTGCATCAGAAAACCTGAATTTCATCTTGCAGTCTTCCTGAGGTGTTAGTATGAAACCAGCACAAAGTGAGGGGTAATTACTGTTTTCACATAGAACTCCTGAGTTCTGAAATTCTGCAGTTTATTCTTTATTAATACTATATTGGGTCAATGGGCTTATACATGCAGGCTAATACCAACACATGAACTACAAGCAGTATTTCTTGTAAAGAAAATTGATTAAAACTTAGTTTCTTCATGGCATTTGAGTTTTTTAAGAAAGTATAAGCAGCCTTCCCTTTTTCTGGTCATTTAAGTAAACATTATTTCTAGATCTAGACTTACCCCAAAATCATAGCCATCCGATATTCTTCGGTTTTTTTCGCTTCCCCACTTTATAATGTGGGAACGGATTGCTTCTGGAGAAGTACAAATTCAAATAAACTTTAATTTATGCAAAGTGTTTTACACCATATGTGGTATACTTATGTATATTTCCAGAATATATCCATACCCCCACCACAGAGGGAATTGGAAATTCCAGGAGGGAGGGGGATCTAAGAACTAAAAATACTTTAAAGAAATGTATGGAACCAAGTTGGAAATTCCAGAGCGATAGGAGGGTCTAACAGGGTTCGTACAACCTGGTTTAAAAAAATTCTAAAATGTTCAAGATGAGAAAAGTGTGATTAACAAACGTTCATTTTCTCATCTTACATGCAGGAAGCTTACACAAAATTCCATGACTTTCCATATAGCCCTGAAGATATATAAATAAACAATATTCAAAGACTTTGCAAAACCTGTACAAGCCTGGTCTAAATGAAATTCCCTCCATGCATGGTAGGGATATGGATATTTTCTGGAACTACACAATCTTATAATACAGTCCATTTATAGGTTCAACTGTTTTGTCATAATGATATAATCACTTTGCATTGCTCTGAATACTAGTACTATCTGCATTACTGTCAGTTAAATATTTAGTAATGCTTTGTTTTGACTTATATAAGTTTGAGAAGTTTTAAAATAAAACCAATATTTCACAGACCTCTTCCAAAACCTATTTCCTCTGCTATGCACTGATCAACAATTTTGGACACCAATTCCTCGAGCTTGTATTGATCTGTTGGGCTTTTAAAATAGACCTTCTGGTTACCCGGCCACACTTTAAATGCCTCTCTCCGGACAACAGCAATCCTGTAAATTATCAATAAGGTAAGGACATTTCTAGTAAAGGTTGTCAATAAACCCTGAGGTGCAAATTTCATTTTCATTTTTCTTCTGCAATATATATGTGCCCTGTAATTAAAGAAGTTATCAGCCATTCAGGAGAAGTTCTGTTATCATCCATTTTGGGCATTAGATCACTTCCTTCTGATAAAAAGTTACAAATGATTTATAGTTGTCAATTTATGGGGGTCACACATTTAATGTAGTTTGTTTTTATATAGTCTTTTTTGTGTCCAAAATGTTGTAAGCTATTCAGACAGCTTGGCTGCAGTGGTCTACGTCTTGCCTTCATCCCCAGCACACACTGACCACATCTTCACAGGAAAGTAGCATACCGGTATATTATATATACTATTGATAAGTACATGATCAGTCTGGCAGCAGTTACACCAAAGCATGGTGACAATTGTGTTATAAAATCCAAATTCACAGATGAGGACAACCCTAACTATTAACAAAGTTTTACCATCAAGTTTTAACTGCATGTTTCACTTATATTACTTACTTTGTTCGATACAAGCTCTTCTGAGCTTCTGTCCAATCACCATGATCATCTCTGGTTACCTTCTTTTTCCATGTTCTACACCCACTCTTCTCTTTCACTGCCACAGGCTTGGGTGTCGCTTGAGCTGTTGATAACAAAGTGCTAAACCTGAAGTTACATTTATACTTGACTAAAGCAATAAAAAGAAAATCTAAACAACACCAATACTGCACTGTATTTCTTTGCAACTACATTTTCTAATTTCCTTAATGACACTGGGTTCTTCCAGGTCCTCAAAAACCATGAAAAGTCCTTAAATTTTGTTTTCAAAATTTGAGGCCTCAAAAGTCCATAAATTCTTATCTCCCCACTGTTTGTCACATTTATTTTGCTTAGTGAATGAAGTACAATCGTTTACTAATTTATTATATCATGAAAAGTCCTTAAATTTTGTTTTGAGATTAGCAGAACCCTGTAATGAGCAATTTCACAAAATCTACTGTGCCTATGGCACTTGCTACAAAATTCAGTTGAAAACAAGATATATTGGACCAGAAAGGGCCATTCCATTTTTCATATCCCCCATTGAGGGAATGGTCTTCCACACCCCCTGGATTATTATTTTTGTCTGTTCACCCCCTTGGATATGTTTGTCTGTTTACCCCTCCAGGAAATGTAGACTCCCCCTAGGATTTTGACATTTCACTCACCCTCCTATCTGATTTCTTGAGTTTTGGAAGAGATGACCAAGGACTTTCTGCTGTACCCTCCCTGAAAATTTCCTTTTTAGACCCCCCCCCCATTTCTAAGTACCTCAATGAGGGGTGCAAATAAAAAAAATGGAATGACACTGTCCATGAACACAAATCTGTTTAATTTCATACATTATTCAAAACACCCCCTGTTCCTTTTTCAGGCTTCGTCCTGGGAGAATGGATATTTTCTGGGCCCCAATATTTTACAAATTTAAATATGCCCAATCAGGTGACATTTAATACAACTGCCAACACGTACCCGCGAGATTCACTACAGCATCGAGAAACGTTCCTCTTCTGCCCACTGTCGTCAGGCCTAATGCATCCATCGACTCTTTGTCTCTTACAGTTGAAGACAATAGAATTCTTCCGTCTATCTCCTGTTCCTCAAATTTGGACGCCAGAGTGTCGTTCGCAAATTCGAACGTTTTCTTTACCCAATCCTTCACATCGGCAACAGTCCACTCTGGCAAGCAAGAAAAAACGGGATTTACGCGGGTTAAATTTCAGTAATTCAAAGCTGAAAAAGAAACATATCCAATCCACGCAAACACCAACCTGATACGTTCTTGCTTTGACTGCTGGATTCTTTGACTTTGACGGCTTCGTTTTCGCGCGGATTTTCTCCAGCTTTCATCCGCAGTTCTGAAACAGGTAAAGGAAAATTTATAGATCAACAATCACATAACTTCAATTTTAGTATTAAACAAGGAAACGAGAAGAAAAAGAAAGAACCCAATACGTGTATTGCAATATTGTAAATACAATCACCAACCTGCTTTGTCTTTGCTTCGGCTGGATTTTTCGACGACTTCGTTTTGCTTTTGGCGCGCATTTTCGCCACTGATCTTCAGTTCTGGTACAATCTTTCGCTTTAGTGACTCTGAGAGCTGTAATGTGCTGGGGGAAAGTTCACCGGGACTAGTACTATCATAGTTTCCATTATCCTCTATATCCGAGGACTGAGGGCTTTCAGTTTCATTTACCGTTAATCGAAATTTTCTTCCCTGTTTTTCGTTTTGCTTCGACATCACGAACCCCGACAAACACACACGAATCGAACTTCCAGGAAAGAGGTCGACAGAAAGTGTGATGTTGCAATTTATTCATGATTGGCTGCTTTCCCGCCTTAACACTAGCTTGTCATTGGTCATTTTCTAATCGAACCCAGTCTTACTAAGGCTTTTGCTTCCTACGAGAAACTGGAAACTAGTAACCAAGCCACTCGACTCAGGCTCAACTCCGCATTGCTCCGCAGCAAACATGGCGACGATCTGAAAAGAATCTGCGAAAAATGAACGAATTCTCTAGTCGAATAAGCGGAGAGCAGAAGAAATGTCAAGGCGAACCCTGGAAGTTCAACCTCCGTCCCTTTGCTTTTGCGCCATAAATCAAAGTGCGGTAAATGTCAATTTAAAATCGAATGGCCACGTTCATTGTTCCTGCGAGTTGTGCTTGGGTGAGCCACAGTATCCCATGACAGCCTGGAGACATCTTCAGCGAGCGAAGAAAGCAAGGCTTTCCGATTCAAATGAATGCGCTTTTGTGCAAGATCAAGAATCGGTAGTTGATAAGGGTGAAAATATAAACGTTTCTAATGACTCTGCATGTGCTTGTGGATCTTACTCAGAACCTGCATCTTCAGGCCTAGGATATGATAACTTTGCCGAAAATAATGTTGATGAATATCAATATCAATATGAATTGGATAGCATCAGTGTCGGCGACTCGAACAGTGGCAGTGGCGATGAAATCACCGGGTCAGCTGTGAACAATGGAGGGGATGATTTTGATGAAGATATGGATGACACCGAGAACACTCAAGAACATGACATTAATAAGTTTATGTTTGATGCGATTCTACGGGCAGTTGAGATGAAGGATGAAATGGCAATCTCTATCCAGCATTTTGAACAGCTTTTCGATTGGGGAAAGCAACTGTACTCAAAAAACAACAATGCAGCTGACAATGATATCACTATTTGGCCTTCAAAGTGGGATGAAGTTTGTTCCTTGCTGGAGAACATAAATTACAGCACCCCTACACTGTATTGGGTATGCTTGGACTCAAGCCACCCATGCCATTATGGATTGCTTAAAAACAAGGAAGAATTATGTCCCTACTGTAGAAAGTGTGGACGCATACCTTACTATTACTTAAGTATTAACAAGAAAGTCAAGAGGTGGTGTTCATTACCATCAATGTGTAAGAAAATGACTTCTCACTGGGAGCAGCGCGACCACTGGCTACCACCCGGCAGAAAAAGAGGGTGGGGTTATGACCCTAAAAGAGAATTCTGGGATGGGAAACGTTTTGCACAGTTGGCATATTTTTGGAATCCAGATGAAGAGTGGGTCCTTCCAGTCAAATGCCCACAAATGGATTGCAAGATTGTTATATCAGCAGATGAAATTTTGAAATCACCACGTGTGGCTGGCAGTGAGGATGAATGTGAAATAGAGTGTCATGGATGTTTTCATACATTCAACTACAAAATCCAAACTGCCAGAGGAGATCCAAGGAATATTGCATATGATGGTTGGTAGCCTACTTAAAGCTGACTGTAATTATAGTTTGATGTGCCACATTTACCCCCCCCCCCCTACTTCCATGTAAACTTTTTAAATACTAACATCCATTTCCATCATGAATCAAGTTCATTTAATGGGAGAATAACCAGCTTTTTGTTGACATGAATGATGGAAAAAGAAATGAATGCTTAGTAGCCAAGCCTTACAGTGGTAAGGGCCAGATGTCTTCTACAATTACTAATTTGATAATTCTCTAAAATAAAAACTTTATATGAAACCTGGAGATACAGACAGTGTGTATGTGATATTGCCAGATTCAAGATAACACTCATAAGACACAGATTATCAAACACATGTAATGAATGTCAGTATTATAGCTATATATACAGTAAATCGCCTAGGGCAGCAAAAATACAGGCTCCCATGCTGCATGCTTTGATCCACCACTGTAAATATATTCCAGAAATTTCCCAGTAATATGTCATACAAATGTATGCAGGACTTTCTTTGATGCACTTTATTCAGTAGATAGTCAGATAGTGATGCCTGACATACATGTATGTGGAATGTAGAGCATGAATTGCCCCATGGTACGCTTGACAGTCAAATGTCAACATGTTTGTCACAATGTTATTAGAATTTCTAAACATGTCAAATTACAATGTAAAATGATAGTTTAGGTTTGTAACATATATCAGTTTTAATTATTTACATAAAACAGTCACCAAAGCATTTCTAACATCAGCCTTCTTTGTTTAATTGCTTTTTAGCACATTGGGATGGTTGGCAACCCTTCAGCTCATCACTTCGTGGGTGTGGAGCCATTGAGGTTACCATAGCAACAATGCCAAAGGTGGTAAGATGCAAAGCTGAAGAAGTGTATGTAGTTGGATTTGTTCCGTCACACATGCTTCCAAGGAAAAGGCCCATTTCATTAGATCCTTTCCTGGATCCATTTATTTCAGATATTGAGGATGCTTTTATCAATGGCATCCAGGTTGACTATAGTCTAGCTACTTGTGGAAAACCATCTGGTGTGGCGACCATAAGACATTTGGTGCTTTGTTTTTCTGGGGACCATAATGGCTTGTGCGAGGTGGGAAAATTTGTGAAAATGGGAAAATGTGGTTGCCGGCGTTGCAAACCTGAAAGTGTGTATGTTCCCGCATCAAACCATTATTATTATCCCAACTTCCGAAAGCAAGGACGTTTTCCAGCAGAAGATAAGAATGTCCTTGACAACTTGGCATTGTTAAATGAAATCAGTTCAGAAGAAAGAAGTACTGTCAGACAACAGCTTTCTAAAGAAAGTGGCTACACTGGTATATCAGTTTTGCATAGGCTGTATTACCTTTATGGCTTTTTGTATGATAGACATTTGGTTTATGATGAAATGCATACAATTCATCTTAACATTGTTAAGAATGCTATTCAGGACTTGAAAGGAGATGAAGTCAATGTAGTTAACTGGGCCACAGTGGATGAGCGTTTGAATAATTTTCCATGGACAGCAGAATTCAAGAGCTCGCGCATCCCTAAGAGTATTGAGAGACGCCTTGGTTTCTGGAAAGCAGATGATTTCAACAAATTTGCTTTTCCTGCGTCTGAAGTTGTGCTGCAAGACCTTCTTTCTCATGATCAACAAGAGGAATGGCTTTGTATTGCTCGAATGGTGGAATTCATTCACAATCACTCAAGGAATGGTTGGACAGAGAATGATGCAGATACATTCCAGGAAATGGCACTGAGGTATGCTGTTTTACTAGAAGACCGAAGAGGCCCAACATCTTGCACCAGCATCGTTCACAATCTTCTTCATTTCAAAGAAGACACAATGAATTTCAGTGGGCAAGACAATTATTCCTGTTGGAATAAAGAGAGAGCTGTTAGGCGATATGTTCGCCAACCAAACAATCACAAGAACATTGAGTGTACTTTTGCAAACACTGAAGAGCGACGTGAAACCTTAAAGTTTCGTACTGATACTGAACAGATCGGACCTGATCCAGAGAAAACTGATCCAAACAAATTGTGGGCAAAATCTATCAAACAGGCAAAAAGACTGTATGCTGGTCATGAACAGGTGCGTAATCAGTCTGATGCCACTGGCATTCTTGTAGGAGGTGCAAAAACATTCACAATATGTGCTGAGGTACAGCAAGCCATCTCTGCTGAGTATCAAGTCCCAGTTACAGATATTGAACCGGATGGTACACAGTGTCGCAGTGCATGGTTCCCTTCTCATACATATGATGGTTTGCTCTACAGAGAAAATGAACATGCCATTATCATTGGTCAAGATGGGGAGAGAACTGTAAAACTTTTGAATCTCTTCAGTGCTTTTGTTGTTGACGAATGGAAACTCTTCTTCAAAGCACAGAGATTTCAAGAAGAAGGTTTTGGCAACACTGGAATGAAGTTGATCAGTGAAACAGATGAATACATGGTTGGACCCCTTGGAAACATTAGCAGAAAAGTTATGCTCTCCCCCGCTGGAAATGATGAAGCTGGAAAGGCTTTGTTTGCAGTAATTGATTTTATGAGAAGAATTTTTCCGATAAGTACTGGTACAGTTGTTGTTCCCTATTATCCCGTCAGAAATGACATGATCTTGGTGAAGGGTGATGATGGAGGTGCACTCTGGAAAGCACGTGTTCTGGCATTCAATTTGGCAAGAAAAAAGATAACTGTTCAATTCTTTGAGAAACACAATGAAAGAATCTGGATACCAGAGAGATCACCAGCCCAAGAAGTTCACCTAAGTAGTGTTATTGGAATTGACTCTCACGGTGATTGGGCTACATTCTGCACTCAATGGGAAGAATTTCAGCACTGAATGCAAGTACCATTGTATACCCTACCAACAGAATGCACTGGTAGTGTATGTATTTTATTAACCATCATTCATAGGATAATTCTTATAAACTGATACAGGAACAGTATTTTCCTGATATTGGTTTGTTAACACAGGAATTAAGTTTCCAACATTTGGCTATCATTGGTGTACATTATTAAACAGAGCAAATATATCAATTTTAATCCAAGCTCGGGATATCAGGATGTTAAAGATACCAATAGATTCCCAGTATTTTATTGATATTGGTTTGTTAACACAGGAATTAAGTTTCCAACATTGGGTTATCATTGGTGTACATTATTAAACAGAGCAAATATACCAATTTTAATCCAAGCTTGGGATATCAGGATGTTAAAGATACCAATAGATTCCCAGTATTTTATTGATATTGGTTTGTTAACACAGGAATTAAGT
>JAOBYG010359960.1:0-16266 GCA_025403545.1 Epizoanthus stellaris
GCTACGGCTACACAGTCGCTGACAAGTTGCACAGAAAATTGCCTAGTGTAACAACGTCTTAAGGGTTTTCTTTTTCACCACCTTTCCTTGTTCTCAGCCGCATCCGTATTGGTGGTGTTATTGGTGTAGAGCAAGAGTTCTGGGAGTCCGCATTAGGTTGGTTTGTACTAGCCGGTTCATCTTGCTCTTCGTCTCCAGAAGGTAGTTCGTGAATGTCCTCCAGGGATAAGATGGCCTGCGCTGTAGGCATCTCTGGTGGTATTTCAATACCAAGTTCCTCTCTGCAGCTTGGACATGGAGTATAGCAATTAAAACAAACGGGGAAGCTTTCAAACCAAGGCATGGTCGATGGGGGCTCATTCACTCCGTATGCAGACTGATGTGCAGGGAAACACATTTTTTTTCTTCGCCATTGATCTTGGCACCAATCTACGAGTTTTGTTGTTGCCTTTGTACCAAGCTGCCAATTTCCAGTAGCTTGGTTGACATTTTCCTCAGTCAGTCGTTTCTGAAGATGGGCGAATGCCGTCATCTCCACAAGCTTGCAAAGGAAGTTGGCAACCACCGCATGCATCTTCCTCGTAAACGTTACGTGTTGCGAACCTGAAAAGCCAGACATCAAAATGAATCGCCACACTGCAATGTCATAGAGTGGGCGTAAAAATGACAGAGGATTGCTCGGAGGCATCGCAGCTAGTTACTAAGTTAGCTAAAATCTAGCTAAAAGCTAAGTTTCCAGTGCAGCGAGTATTTTAAAAAAGTCTAAAGACAAGTGAACGTTGCTGAACGTTGGGAGCGTGGGTTCGGACATGCGCAGTAGTTATTATTCGTTGCATGCTGTCATCTGCTGTGATTATGGCGTCCGGGTCGTGTGTAGACGAAGGTCGTGCAGATTGCAATGAATCTGGAAAAGTTTCCAAAAAACGTTTGCCGGAAAGCGTTATCCAGTTGTTGGATGTAGCGATTTTTTCGTTTGGGTGCCAATCCGGGTTGAGATCTTCTCACAAGATACGAGGCGACCCTGTGCTTGAAGGCGTCAGTGCCTTTTTTGGGAGACTACTTTGTTGTGCAAACAAAGAAACTCTATCTGACTTTGAAAATATATCTTCTTCAAGGTTAGGATGTTGGGCACCAGGATCAGCTCCGACCAAGCAGCTGTTGTCTCTGATATCGTCACATATGAAAACACTAAAGAGCAAAGATGTGATCAGAGCAAACTGCAACCCCGATGTGCCAAA
The DNA here is from genome assembly GCA_025403545.1 of Epizoanthus stellaris. NCBI lineage: Eukaryota > Metazoa > Cnidaria > Anthozoa > Zoantharia > Epizoanthidae > Epizoanthus > Epizoanthus stellaris. Next base: position 1,239 of record JAOBYG010359960.1, read on the forward strand.
TCTGCTGCAAATTAAAAAGCAGAAATTTCAGGAAGGCTCTGATCGTGTGAAGACCGTGTGTTTTCCGAAGTGCTGGCGTTGTGGCCAACGCTGTGAATTCTGTCGCAACAGAAAGAAGAATTTCCCACAATTTGGAAACTTCAGAGTCGAGTAAGTGGACCTAGTTTAAGGTGAAGTAAAAGCGGTAGGTTTTATGGTTTGATTTAGGGCTTTATATGGTTGGTGTAGGGATAGGGTTATAATATTTATGCACCAGTCATTTGAAACCCCTGCACCGTGGCAAAAATCTACGGTGAAGTCCCGACCTCGGAAGACTCTACAAAAGTTTAAATTTGGTTCTGAAAATGGTTCATGTTCTTCTTGTAGTTTTCTTCTTCTTCTTGCAATCTGCAGAAAGCAAAACAGGAATCAAACAAATTAATATAAAACTTTGGATATTGTGAAGAATACGCCCCCCAAAGACAAAGTCCTTTTCATACAACGGGGGGTGCATTCTTCACATCACACATGGCCCGTATGGCCATGTGAACAAAGCGCTCCCTATATTTTATTTAAGAAAACGTAAATATCAAAAGAAAAACGAATGGATAAACATTGAAGTAATTATGATCATTATCTTTTGCGAGATTTGGTTCTTAACAATGATATTTCTATCATTGATCAAGCTGTATGATCAAGTTGAGTAGCCCTCAGTACAAAATTCAAGTTCATGCACTCGACTCATCTAGCATTTACAGCATTCTTCAAAGTACCATGCCACACTTTAAAAAGCATAAGGGACCTATCATTTATTACCGGCAAGGGGGGGGGAGGGGCTGGTCATTTTCAATTTGTGACCAGTTGTCAATTTTTTTTATCCCCCCTCCGAGCTAGCAAAAAATAATGTGATCCCCCCCAAAAAAACCCAAATTTTTGTTACTATAAAAAACCACAATTTTGTGGCCAGTCATGTCATAAATATTAGCATTAGCAGTATATTTTATACAGAATGTATTGATGGCAGATTTCCTGTCCACATCTCTCTATTATATACATTAAGAATAATATTTCTATTTGATTTTCAGCATTGCCTCCCCTTTCCTTGATGTACTTGAGGATATTCTCAAAGAGGATGTGATGAGTGATGATGATGATAGTAGTGGTGCTGAAACTGCCATCAACACTGATGATGAAGATAACCTGCTTCAGGTCACATCAGACATCAACTTTCCAGATGAAGATGACAGTGAAAGTGAAAGTGGAGAATGTGACCAGAATGCAGTAAAAGATACAGAAGAAAGCGACGAGTTGTTTTCTGACGATGAAGATGACTAAACTGTGAACGCTTGTAATGCACCTATCAATGTTTTCCCCCCGGGGAGGAGGACAGGCTTCTGACTACCTTCCTTGTCCCCATTTTCAGAATTTTGATAACTTTTGCCAGCCCAGGAGTTGGAAATTTGGCAAACACGTTTGTGATGGTTTTGACAGCCTGGTTGGGATTTCTCCAGGATATGAATTAGTATAGCTACTATTCAAAATGTCAAAATTGCCCTGGTTTTTGCCCCCAACTCTACCCAGAGGGAAAAATTGATGTATTAGTATATATTTATTAGCTTTATGTACCTACATGTAGTATTATTTATATCAGAAAGGCCTTTATTCATTTTTCGTAATTCTGAAATTTTGGATAAAATGTCAAATTTGAATGTCCAACTGGGAATGCGAACATTATTATCATCTAATTATCAATCAACTGTATACAACAACCCATTTAATTATCAAACCATAATAATTATATTACAAAAGTAAAGTCCGAATGAATAATTACAGTAAATGAAGCTGTTATTGTTCAAAATATTACCACTGACAACTTGAGCTTAACTTTAGTTGAATTGAATTGCCATGATTTGAAATTTCAGTTTTTACTCAAATGGTTAGATATATTCATAAATATTCGACATGTTTTTTTAACTGTTGTTCCAATGGTGGGACTCTAGTATTAAAATAATGGAAACTTTGACAAGGAAAGTTTGCCCCAGGGTGAGGAAATTGCCTGAAAAATTTAGAAAAAAGTAAATCCCCTTGGGTCTGCCTGATAGCCTGATACCCCCTGGGGCAAGCCATCGACTGGTGTATAATGATGCTTTTGCTAAAACCAAAAATGTCCTTACTTTTGAACCAGTTGACGAAAACCCATAAAATGACCATTCGTTTTGCTTGTCTTGAAGAAGTGATTTGTATTATTTATTTATGAAAATTGGAAAGTTGAGAATATCAAAAAAATTGTACCATTTTGATGATTGAAAATGTTGTAGGACAAGTGTTAATACTAGTTATGCCTGTCCACAAGTTGCTCAGCAACGTTTGAGCAACTTTTCGTTTTTCGAGCAACTTTTTGGGTTTCAAGCAACATTTTTTTGCTCCGAGGAACTTCTTTGTTTTGATGCTTCGTTTCGAGCATGTGACGGTTTTTATTGTGTTTACAAGAGAGAAAATACAAATATATTTGTTTGGAATAAATAGGTTATCCCTTTTTCAGGGGTTTAGAGTATCATTTACAACAACTGTTTCGAATCAGCGGATATGCAACCAAACAGTGGGGGACTGGGACCAAAGCGCTGCTTTTGACAAGACATCGTCTAACACGTCGTACCGAAGTTGTCGTTGTTGTTATATTTATATTTTCGCAGCAGATGTGGCCTATTGTATGTTGTAATATTACACCTTTGGAAATAGTAACTTGAGTCCTCATTTCATATTTTCTGATTGCCTAATTGTCACATTTCGGGCTTTATTTGTTATGTTATCTTGACACTTTAATAAATAAAGTCATCAGTTATTATAACCCCTCTGTACAACTATTGCTTAAAATAACAAACACACGCAAAACAAGAAGGTGCTGAAAGGTGTATAAACCCTGTAGCATGCTTCTTGCGAGTGGTACAGTAATGATCTCTGTGGACTAATAATTCTATTTTAAAAGGTAGTAGAATTTCTAGTATGGACTGGTAGAGTATTAAAAACCGCTGATTTACAAAATTTAAGCTCCTTTAACCCCCCTGGATTAACGCACAAGTAACGAAGGGGAGCTCAGTACGAACAATTTTGTGGTTATGTCCTTTCAATTCGGTCAAAAAAGCCTACAACTTTCATCAAGGTTAAAACATGACTATGAAAAAGCCAAAGTTTGTAGACATACGTCGAATCCAAGTTGCCCCCGAGTCTTTTTTTTCGTTTTTTTTTTCTGGTTGCCTTCCAAAAAGTCGGAAATTGAGGACATGCACAGCACTATATAAAAAGGGGTACCTAGCCACCCTTTATGTAACTAGCTATGTTGCTTTTATTGTATTTCTTCCATTGTAGTAACTTAAAACGAAAATGCAAAATGATCCCATTATCAGAGTATGATCCCATTTCCCCTAAAAATGGCCTCCTTCGGTCTAATTAATCAACGGTTCGTTATATAACATCAGCTTAGTGGCCGGTCGTTTATTAACTGGTGGGAGGGGTCTGTCGATTTGAAACACCTGAAAAAAATTGATACCAATGCAAAACTCTCGTATCAAAAATGACCCCGCAGCTTAATTTGGAAGTATTCTCAGAAAAAGACGCTCACCCCTTCTCTTCCCCGGGAAACCTGACAGACGATATTGACAGAAAGCACATACTGTGGTGAAATGGGATATAATCGCCTCAATCTGTTTCTCTATTGGTCACCGTGGTTCGCGTCAACGGGTTCAGCCAAACTGAAGGGTTTTGTATTTCGTTTCGTTTTGAAGCATACCGGTAATTCAAAGGTCGCATTTCGCGACAACGCAAACTGTGGTGATAAGATAGAGCCACACTTTGCGTTGTCGCAAAATACGGCTTTTGCTTGGAAACCGTATTTCGCGATACGGTGTAACAAGTATACCACAAATTGTGCTAACGCATACTGTGGTGAAATGGGATATAATCGCAATATGAACCATATTTCGCGATGAGCTCAATCTGTGTCTCTATTGGTCACCGTGGTTCGCGTCAACGCAAAATGTGGTTCAGCCAAACTGAAGGGTTTTGTATTTCGTTTCGTTTTGAAGCATACCGGTACATAGCTACTACGACTTATTTGAAGACAAAAAAAACCCATGAAATTCCAACGTCGCATTTCGCGACAACGCAAACTGTGGTTATAAGATAGAGCCACAGTTTGCGTTGTCGCGAAATACGGCTGTTGACTGCGATGAACTCAATCCGTGTCTCATTTACTAGTCACCACAGTTTGCGTCAACGCGATCTGTGGTTTAAAAAACATAGGCTATAATAGGCTTCACTATTGAAACCACAGATCGCGTTAACGCAAACTGTGGCTTTAAACACACAAGACACATTTTGCGATGAACTCAATCTGTGTCTCATCTGCTAGTAACCACAGTTTGCGTCAACGCGATCTGTGGTTTAAAAAACATAGGCTATAGGCTTCACTATTGAAACCACAGATCGCGTTAACGCAAAATGTGGCTTTAAATACACAAGTTGAACAACATTTCTGTACAGGCCAGATTTTGCAATTGCATGGTCCCTAAAATGGGGCTTGGCTAGGACTAGGTACGGCATTGAAAAATCAAACATGCAAATGCTCTACCGTTGCATCACAGATGCTTTCACCGAGCTCATAAAAGTAAGATTTTGCATCTCCAAGAAGTTAGAGTTGTATGTGGATCGGATTTTGGACTTAAAAAATTATTACTCTCGCTAAAAATAACTTGCCATAAATCGTCAAATAGTACGTTTAACTGAACACGAAAGTCTGCCAACTAGTAAATTTAGTCAATTAGTACAAGTTCGATGATAATCAAGCATTATTCACTATCTATAAATCCATAGGTTTATTTTCGGGGGTCTTATGTTCCGAAGGCACTTGGCGTCTAAATCTTTGTGTGAGACAAGCGAAGAGAAATTTCAACCGGTACAATGAAACTATATGAATCCGACCAGAAAACAATCATTGTGAAATACTTAAAAAGCGAACGCTAGCCCCTCCCGCAGTCACTCACCTCATAAGATTGCCAGCGGTTGCCAGCATGGTCGGTGGTCCCGATGGTGCAGTGGTTAACACACCCAACTACTACCCAGTGGGACGTGGGATCAAATGCCGCTCAGTATATTTTTTGTCGGGCGGGATGGGAAAACATGTTTGGCTGTCAAGAGGGGTAATACGAATGTACCTGAATGTCAGGATAAGCTGTTGTGAGATGGTCGACATAGGGGATCAGGTCAGCTCTCTATCTGGCCAAATTACCATTATTGTAAAGCAACCTTTTCAAAAGTCTGAACAGAGATTTCTTTTTAAATAAATTTGATGAACATAAAACAAGTGAGAAGTTTGTCCGCCTCTGCAACATTCCTTTATTCAAGTATACTATTACAAGAGTGGACTTTCAGGGGGGGCAATCCCATATATTGGCTATACGGGCATGTGCCGCTGTGAAGGGTATAGTTTTCAAGCCGTTTAGTCTGGGATAGGGTATATATTTTAAGTGTTTAGTCTGAAGTTGGTCTGGAATAGCGTATCATTTTCTGGGAAACTGAACAGTTGTAAATGTTGGTCTGGGATAGGGTAGGTATTTTTCGCGTCTAGTCTGGAATAGGGTTACAAAAATCCAGCTAACATGGTCTGGTATAGGGTAAGGGTTTCAAAGTCCCAGCGGCACACCCCCACCAAAACATTTATGAAGTACCTCCCCCTCCCCTAACCGCTAGTTGAGGAGGCCTCCTGGCTACATATATTATCTTATTATTATTGTTATATATAATTATATTATTAACCGAAACCTGAATCCTTTTACTGGAATTTCATCGTTTGGCCTACCAACGCATCTTATGGACCAGTATGAAGTTTGGAGGCCTTTCCTCTTCAATTCTTCAATATACATCTATATATATATGTACATTGTCAGGGTCAAGGTCAGTGCTCACCACAGTTGTGCCAAATGCCATCCTCAATTGTTGCCGCAATTGTTGCAAATGTAGACAGAGTTTATGGTACATTCTTCCTGATTTCAGAGCGGGCTTACTAATGAGTTAATATATGACATTGTGTTTATGAGTTAAATAGGTTTATATTTAGAATATGGCAATATGATGTCAGATAACGAATCTTTCTTTTAAAAGCAAGAAATCAGCTAGAATCTGACAGTGGTGTGACAGGGATGGCAGATGACACACTGGAGTCACAGTGCTGTCTACAACAATGTCACAGTGATGGCAATAACAGCGATGGCAACTGATATGTGATGTACACAACAGCTGAAATAGCTGCCACAACTGTCAGATTCTGCTGGTATAACTCTTTACTTATTGAGGATACAAACAGATAAAGTTACAAACTTTCTTTCCAATCTGGTCCTCCTAAAAACTAAAATTAAAATAGTAATTATAAAAAAATTCAAAAAATGGAACTATGATTCACAAAGGGAAAAGAAAGAAAGTAAATGCAAGCCTGAAAATAAGTGCCAGTTCAATGGACAAACGACCAGTCTGACCGAGTCATTGTCCGGCAAAAACGTAGTATGTTTTTTTGTCTGACCCAGACTGACATTTTGTGTGGTAAAATATTATTTGCAGGCTTGCAATGGCTATTTTGATGCCACACATAACATTGTCCATATTTTAAAAGTCCTTCAATTTTGCTTTGTGTTCAAGAATTTATACAACTTTCCTGGTTTTACTTCATGGTATGCTGCATCAACACTGTTCTCATTATAGTTATGTTTCTGAAAAACAATAAAAATAAACTTGCGTTGACTATATAGGGAAACATTTCTACCCTTTTCAGTCTTGTAGTTCCGCATCATGCAAGTCCACTCTTTTAAAGGAGGACAATTTTCTCCTCCATTCTCCCACACTTCTTTTACCTGGAGAAGACTGTCAACCCGCCTGGGTATGTGTAACTTACTCAGCCAGTCAGTGCATGATTGGTAATTCCCCCCATATTTCCTATACATCTGCAGCGTCATTAAATCTGTAATGGCTGGGTGGGTTGCTGCTGATGTAGATGAGGATGACTGAGGTGGCTGCATTGATGTAGCTGAGGTTGGATGGAGTAGTTGAAGTGGCGGGAGACTTTGTGCCAGCGTAGCTGTGGTCAATTGAAGTGATGGCTGAGCAGAGGATAACGGTGGTGGTGGATGCGGAAGTGTAGCTGTGGTCAACTGAAGTGATGGCTGAAGAGAGGATAATGGTGGTGGTGGATGCGGAAGTGTAGCTGTGGTCAATTGAAGTGATGGCTGAGCAGAGGATAATGGTGGTGGCAGCTGCGGAAGTGTAGCTGTGGTCAATTGAAGCAATGGCTGAGCAGAGGATAATGGTGGCGGTGCTTCAGGTTGCTGTACAACTGTATCTGAATTAAATGATGGCCCTTGAGCACACATTGATACAAAGACAGATGACCAATAGGCCACCTGTCTTGCAGCATGGAGGACAGAGCCTGGACTAATGTGGTCAGGCAGCCCACAGGGCTCTGCCTGAAATGCTTCAAGACGGGCTTTTATGGTCTTCAGTATATCCACAATCTCTTCATTTTCTGTGGAGCAAGACTGTGAAGGCACAACAGGAAGCGACTGTCGAACATTTGCAGATCTGAATGACAGATTGTGTAAAATCTGTGCAATAGCCTCAGTATCATCAATTATTCCTCCCACTGTACTGCCTCCATTCTCCAGTCTTTCTTTAACATCTTCTATTGCACATAATCTGTTAATTGCAACTGCAATTTCTGTTTCCTGAAAACAAAATAATATGTAAATAACAAATTTCAAATCAGATCAAAATATGCATCAAACTTCGATATGCAGTTACTACCTTGCATAAATACATTAAATTCTTCAGCTGGGAAGATCCGAAATAATTTTCTGCAAAAGCATGAGCTCACAGCAGCCACGTCTTCATTCTATTTCACAGCTTTTGATTAACACATTTCGTGCTTGTATTTCCGGTCGTTCCAGTCAGTGATTCCAAAATTAATAAACAAAACCGTTAAGCATCATGGTAAGTGACAAGGGTCCTGTCTTTTATACTTGAAACTAAATGAAGATTAGGTGATACAAATTTAATTTCCTGTTTTACAAACCCACCAACTTGTTTTTTCTAAAATCCAAAAAATAAATAAAAAAGTTTTAGAGTAAGATAAAATTTGGATATTCTCCAGAAAAACAGATATTAACTCAAATGGCAATGATTCACACTTACAAAATGTAAGATTTATTCCTGCAAGTACTCTTAAAAGTACATAGAATTGAATAGCGACTGACAGGAACAAGAAGTTTTAACTTTAGTTGGCAATGTTCCCCCTCATTCTGCCCACAGCGCGGTACAGTGGAACTGCACCGGGCCCATGGTTTTTGTGACATGACATTCCACTTATCCTTCAAAAATGTCAATAACATTTTACAGACTGGCATTCAGATGAACTGTTGTAGAAGTTCAGCATGTTCTTTTTCACATAAACACAAAATTACTGAAACAACGACTGTCTGTGTCATGATCACGGATCAATCGTGCAAAATATGCTGGCATCTTGATCGTTTTTTAAAAATATGATCTTTGACTCGTTATATTTTCTCGATCTATCCCCTTTAATGACAAGGCACACAATGAAGGCACGTGGAGTTTTATGAGAAGCATGTAGACCTGTGTTCCTGCACATCCTATTTTGGCCAAAGAACTGATGATTTGGAAAAGAAAATTTCGTGGAATTCTCCGCCATCTTGGATCATGGATTAGTGACTCAGACTAGTCCTAGTATCCCTCAAAAAGTTGCTTTTTCAAAAATTTGTGACTGTGTGAGAAATGAAAGGTGCGGCATTTGTTTTCGATTTTGTTTCAAATGTACTTCTACTGCAGAATTAAGAATATAGATTTTTGATTAGCAGCAGTTTGTAGGCTCTATTTTTAAATGATTTAAACAGTGATTTATCACAATTAGCAAATATCTTTGGGCAATACTTAGTCAGTTTTGAATGAGAAAGAAACTTGGGCTTCCCGACAATCTCTTTCAAGTTTGTCTTGGATGTCACAGACAGTGCAGTGTAGCTGATCATCATACCTTGATAGATGAAAGATTATCACTTTATATTCATGATCGGCATCCTGTTACGTTTTCTGTAGTTGTATACAGCATTTACTTGCCTTATTCTTAAAGGTTTGTTTAAATTTTTCATTGTTGTGGTTTACTCAGCCAGTTTCTTCAGGTGTTCTAAAACACCGAGGTACTCCATTGGTCACTGATATGATGATGATGAGGAAATGGACGTAGTCAGTTATTTTAGACTCAGTGGTACTCATAGGTCAAACACTTTTAAGCACCAACATTTTTCATTGAGACTGTAATGGCATGGGATTCGAAACACTGCTTTCACATGTGACTGTAATAATAATAATAATAGATAATAATAATGTATTAATTACATACCACTCCTTCCATACATACCCAGTAGCACTTTACAAAAAGTATTGTCAGTATGCTTTAAAAAAAATAGCTATTGCAATATGTCTAAATAGTGATTCTGATATTGGGGCACATAAAAGAAAGAATTATTAAATGCATGCAAGCACTGAAGGCATGGGAATCCTCCTAGAGGGTCCGGGGGCATGCCCCCAGAAGATTATGTATAGCAGTTAAAGACTTTTTTTATTCAATCTATGCTTAAATTAGTAGTTCAAATTTAATTTGTATATATTTCTGACCCATGTCGAGTTTTGCTTTATATTATCATTTTCTAATGAAACCTTTTTCTGATTTTTTTCCGATCTCCGATCTTAAGTTTTTGGCAGGAATGTTCGTAAAACTGGAAATTAAATTGGTCTGGCCTTAGTTTAAAACAGTTCTTACCTCTTCTTCTTCTTCTTCTTCTTCTTCTTCTTCTTCTTCTTCACTAGCACTGCTTGAATTAGACTCTTCCTCCTCAGCTGCTGAGGAACTCTAAAAATTTCAAAAGAAGACATTTTAATGTTTTTAAAATATGTTAAATTTATCTCACTGGATTATCTTTTTAATATACAGTGGGAGCAGATAGCTCAGAGAACACCTGATACTGATTCAAAAGTAATTCACCAATTAACTGATTCTTACAGTACTATCTATAAAAAATTCCAAGCCTGCGTTCCTGCCCCCCCCCCCTCCTCAAGTATATGCAAGACAATTTAGTCAAATGCCTAAACAAAGACTTGACTCAGCTATATAAATGCCCCATGTACAGTGGGTATTGCAATGGTGAGCAAGACACACCTACATGATTGCATGGGAATGAAAGAACAATAATTTTCATTTGTTTTTGCTATAATTGGGTGTAAATATGTATTTTATCTGCAGGCAGCCATAGTAACAGTAACAGTAACTTTAATATTCTCTTGTTGGTTTATAAGTCATTGCATGGTCTTGCTCCAGAGTACTTATCCAACCTTATTGAAATGCGTCGCCCTGTTCGTGCTCTGAGATCTTCGAACTGCCAATTACTTAACACTCCGAAGATAAATACTGTTGGGTATGGCCAACGCGCCTACTCCTATGCTGCACCTAAACTTTGGAACTCATTACCGGACTATATTAAAGCTAGTAAATCTGTCCCTGAATTTAAATCCTCACTCAAAACCTATTTCTTCAAAGCTGCCTATAAATGTTAGTTTTAAACTATTTTAATATTGTAAGTAGATATGTATTTTTCTCTTCTTAATATTTTTGTAAAACATTTCAAATTTTAAAACATGTAAGCGCATCGAGATTTTTAGATGCGCATTCTAAAAATATAAGTATTATTATTATTATTATTTAGCCTTTTATGACATTTTGCATATATTGTATTTACCCATCTATGATACACGTCCATGTATAATGTGCACCCTGATTTTAAGGCTTATTTTGAAAAAATAAACAAATTTCATACAACTAGTTCTAAATATTTAAACAAAAAGCTGGCATTGACTATTATCAGTAAATGTCCCACGGTGCAGCGGCAAATGTTTCATTTAATATGACTTCCACATTTTGGCACCTTAACATATTCTTGCTCATCCAATGCTTAACTAAATAACAGCCATACTGTGAATCAAAATGCAAGTGTCGCAGAAGATTTGGAATTCCAGAGTCAGCACAATTATTATCAAGATAAAACAACATAAATATTGAGTTGTAGTGTTGTTGGAAATCATTGTGTTTCCAGTATCACAGCTGTTTTGATGTCGGTCACAGCTATAAAATCTTATACCAGCTGTCCAATATTAAAACCATTACTGTGAAACACTCATCGAGCTATGGAACATATTTACAGCATCAGCATGCAACATTGTGTTGGACAGTGACCAGAGTGTCTGGACCTTTAGTGCTATATACTTTGTTGAGCAGTGAAAAATATTTTAGGAACTATAAAATTGCAAACAAGACAAAACCATGTAACGACAACAAAACCGAAGATATCATATACAAAGACAGGTATTGCTTTGGCTGAACAATCATGACATCACCGATCACGTCGATTGGATATTTTATGGTACGAAAGAGTTGCCCGAGACTTTTCATTAATCAGTGTGGAGTAAAGAAGTTCTGAATGTCACATGCCGCTTTCGGCAAGTATACCGCTTTCGGCAAGTAATTCCAAACGCTCAAAATATTTGCTGCAAATATTGATAGATCATGATGATGATAATATGTGCTGCGAATGATTTCATAAATTATGTACGAACAATCACAATGCCTGTAGGCTGTACACTAGGGCACTACCTGTCAGCATAATTCTACGTTCTACGTGCGTACGAGTTCGATCTCTCCAAAAAATTCAATACTGCCAAGTTTTAATGTTGCTGTGTCTCGACGAAGTGTTATTTCTGCTTCAGAAAAAAATATTGAGCAAAAAAGTCGACTAAACTGATGTTGACTGGTGAAACTCGCACACCTCAAACCTGAAAGATTCATATAAGTCTAGCTAAAACAAACCCAAAAATTACTTCTAATGGTCTCTAATGGCAACTCACCTCAGAACTGCTACTCAGGTCGGCCATGTATGATTCTATCAAGCTATTAAAAAACAAATCTAGATATGTTAGCTCCTAGTTCTACCTTGCTCGATCGACCTCGTGCGCATATAAATCCCCAGGCGTCTATGGATAAGCCAATATCTTTATGATCGGTAGGAATATGACGTCATTGTAGGAATCCGGTAGGATTCCTACACCCATATATGGAAGCAGAAGAAAAAAGTAATATATTTACTCTATCGAGGTACGTCCGATAATCCAAATTACTCTTCAAGTGAATGCCTTTCCACACTACGGTCACTCATATTTACATCTATATTGATGTATATGGCATTAATAAGTTAGTAGTATTTGCATATAAATTTGTTCAGAAATATATTAACATTTTTGTGGTTTGATTGTCATTTTACATGATCCCCATCTTCTTTGATTCTTCTTCAATTCTTCTTCATTAAATAAAGAAATGAGAGTAAAGTAGAATAATTTTCATCAGTTTGCTTCAATTCTTCGATTCCTTCTCACTTCTTTGATTCTCCTTTGATTCTTCTCCAATTCCTATTTGATTGTTATGTATACCCTATTATATTCTTCTTTGATTCTTCTTCACTAAGTATTATTGTCTTTTGTATATAATCTGCTGCCTGTGCATTTTTCATTGCATGACTTAATGACTCTGCACTAGCGCCAAAATATTGTATTCACCAACACATTCAATCATATACATGTAATAATCTGGCAAAAACTTGGTCGCTTTGATAACAACATCCTCATTAGAGAATTGTTCTAAATTTTTGGCTGCAGTTCGCTTTAAAATACAGGTAGCGGCCTTGATAGCTTTAGGCAAATAAGGCTGAACAGGCTTGAGTTTAAACAACATATTCACAACTGACTTCCAGTCATTTCTAGTGATATACTTTATGACATTACCCGGTAGTGAGTCGCTGACACTGTTATACGTTGTTGTTTTTGTTGAGTTGGGATAATACACAAACACTTTCACCCGAGTTTCCGTCTTTTCAGCTGAAACGTGTGGGACTTGAGTCAGCTCAGATCCTTCATTTTCTAAAGAACCAGAATTGTCGTCATTTCTTAGACAAGGTTCCAGAATTGGAACGCAACTCGGTGCAGAAGCCAGCAAGTCAAAAGGTAGTGAGCGGCGAGCGTTTGCACTTCTCGGTGGTGTTTGAATTACACGAGGCTTGTGAGTACTGGCTGGCGAATGATCTACTCTTTCTGGATTTTCTTTTGTCACTACTCTTGCAGCTTTCCTTTTCTTAGCTCTGTGTGGGGACTTACTTTGGCGTTTCCACCTATCCTGCCCAACACATTCAACTTCGCCCGGAATGAGCTGTTTGTTTATAACTGATTTCAGTAAAGAAACAACAACAGCACAATTTCGCACCTTCGTTGCACATGGGGAACACACTGGGTATGATAAATCGCAGTCAAGCCAATAACCTCTTGAATTAACTCCCCTAAATTTAGTCAAATCTTGCCAGCCCGTTCAAAATCTCTGAATACGTTTTCTGAAGAAAGGTTTTTGTTGTTGCTGAAATTATCAAACTTTTGAATTTACAATTGCACAGTCGGCAGTAATCTGAAGCAGACGCTGCCTTCGGCTTTCTTCCTCTCTTGGAAACAGGTTTTTTTGGAGTTTGATAGCTCATTCAAACTTTTACACCATTCGGCAACATCGAATATATACAGCAATCAAAAGCAAGAAAGCGAGAAAACGATTTGCATGCGACAGCTATATGCGAGAGCCAGTACAGTTTGACAGCTCGTGTTACCCACGTGCAGTGTTCTTTATCATTTATTTACAATAATTCCCGGGAAAAGCCATTCAAATGGTATCATGTTTAATGAATGGGCGGGGTTGTGAATAAAATTTCGACAGGTCGCCAGAACAGAATCACTGTATGAAGAGGTGACAGTCCCTTTCTTTCGCCTCTCTCCCCACTCTCCCTTTCCCCTGGCCGCGCGACTTCTTCCTCTCCCCAATCTCCCATTTCTAAACCACGTGCCAAAACTCACTCGGGAACCCCAATTTTCTGACTTTTTGGTAAAGAAAGGTGCTGTTTTGCAGTGTAGATACATTAGTATTTTCCTAGGTGTTACCCCAATGAAGCTACTAGCTAGATGAAGGCATAATAAAGCTGCCTCAGCAGTTCATTGAATGTCAAAATAATATATTACTTTTGAAACAATGCCTTTGGCTATTGTTTTTAGACTGTGGTGCACATGACCTTTTCAATTAAGATATATTGGAGTCAATTATTACTCCAACTTGAAGGGATCAGAAGATATTTGGTATTATGTTTTTTAATTCGGATTATGGTTTGGTTGTGTGAATAATAGTTTAAGTCTTAATTAGACAAAAGCAACTGATCATAATGTGTCACTTTAGTAAAATAATTTACTTCATCATTCAATGGTATTTTAGATAAACCCTTCACTCTAGAAGAATTACCTGATCTTTGGAAAAAATTGAAATAATAATACTTGGGGTCTCAACACGCATTAAAAGATCAAATGTCGTACTGATGGTCATAGTATGCAGTTGTCGATTTTTGCAGCAGAATAACTAATAAGTATTTCAGTCAGGTTCTTTCCCTCACTAGCACCGCTGAAAAGATGGCCCTAACAACTACTGTCAGTACTATTCCCATTAATAATGGAAATAATAATAGCTCGTTTAATTACCCAAGTTGGTTAATAAATATTTATTCGCTGGGCAGCATTTCCACCCTTTAAACAACTGGGCCTGGGTTTTGATCGACTATTTTCACTCTTTTGTTAGTGTCAATAAGGTGGCAATTTGATGAGAAAATTGGTTACCTGATAAAAAAAAAGGAGTGATATTCCGAGTTTCTGTTTAAATTGTTCTTGCATGCAAGGTTAAGTTTGGCGATCAATAAATTATAATTTTTCTATTTCCTTTAAAATTGTTATTTAGTTGTATATAGGTTCCAAAGCAAATTAAATCATTAAATCATTTTAAAATTTGTCTTGTAATGCACCTATCAGTGTTAAGCGG
>JAOBYG010361071.1:0-16251 GCA_025403545.1 Epizoanthus stellaris
AAAGTTCTGTTCAACTGTTCATTTCTGGGAGGTATTTCTAACACAACTGTTCAGATAGTATCTGGTCGTTCCGAAACTTTTTTTATATACCGCTTATAAGTCCCCCCCCCGGATATAAGCTCCCCCGTTTATAAGTCCACCCAAAACCCCTTACAAACTTATATAAGCCCATGGCTTTAATGTGGGATTTTACGGTATAAGATTTTGTATGGGTTATGCAGGAGCGACATGATTTATAAGACTTTGTATGGGTAGGCACGGGCGATCAATTTATAAGACTTTGTATGAGATTATAAAACAATCTTGTGAATTGTTCTATAATTATTGTAAATATGAAAATAAAATTGACATAATACACGATCAACCAGTTTAGGATTGATCCCGGATACTTTAGAAGCTGTTTGAAGCGTTTTAATATAATTTACAGCCATAAGCTGTATACTGTATAACGTTATGTATGTAAATTACCTTAAAACGCTTCAAAGAGCTTCCAAAGTATCCGGCATAAATCCAAAACAGGTTCATCTTTGAGGTATGTCGTTTTTATTTTCACATTTACAACAATTATAGAACAATTCACAAGATTGATTTGCAATCCAATGCAAAGTCTTATAAATTGATCGCTCGTGCGTTCCCATACAAAGTTTCGTACATCAAGTCTCTCTTGCGTAACCCATACAAAACTTTATATTGAACTCGCATCCCTAATTATGAGCTTGGGCTGCCTGTGGTGCACCTAGCAGTATTGGTAACACTAAGCAAATACGGTAATTGAAGTACTGAAGGATGAATCATCTACATCTACAAACTTGATCCACAGTAGCAAATGCTACCACTTGGATTTAGTGCTCGTGCACGGATTAAAAATGGTTAAGTAGCAATGTGAAAAGTGCCGTGCAATACAGAATAATAGTAAATCTAGTAATGATAACGATAACGATAATAATAAGTATTAATGATCGTCTAGTCACCATGCCCTCGAGCCCTTGAGGGAGGAATGTTCCAAAATACTAACACTGGGTAGATATGGTTTCGAAGACTAATTGTGCGTGGAAACTAAAAAGATTAGTATTGGAGCTTAGTGCATAAAATATGTTTAGATCAGTGTATAGTGCTGGACTGGGGGTCCACATAGGGTGGTGGGGGAGTGCCAGTCAATCCATATGTTGTTTTAAGCATCGTGGTCAGCCTTGCCTTTTTCCTTTCCCCTTGTCTCTGGTGACT
Source organism: Epizoanthus stellaris (assembly GCA_025403545.1). Classification (NCBI taxonomy): domain Eukaryota; kingdom Metazoa; phylum Cnidaria; class Anthozoa; order Zoantharia; family Epizoanthidae; genus Epizoanthus; species Epizoanthus stellaris. The sequence goes on from JAOBYG010361071.1 coordinate 1,225, forward strand.
CCCAGTTAAGCTCCTACAGCACGTCACAGCCAATTAGTGGATGGCTGTGCTGGGTTCGCAGTCCCAGTATAGTTCTTACAGAAGCTTGCTGCATTACGTTGAGCTGCCTCACGGGCTTGGTATTTCTGATCAGGTTACCACACTGTGCTGGCATATGCTAAGCGTGGGCATACCAAAGTTCTAAAGGCTTCCTCTTTAACCTGCTCCGGGCATCTTTTAATCACTACGTTTTACCGCAGATCGAAGCAATGAGATGGAGTGCACGCTGCCAGACTGTGATGAAGGAGGAGAGATATCACTATTGCGTGGAGTTCAGCACACTCGCCATGAAGTACGTACCCGCTCCGCTTAGTAAAGGCTTCATGTCCAATCTCTTGATGAGCCGCGCTTATTCCAGGATGCACATCAAAGAGCATGCTAGAGCGCTGGAGGACTTGAAGACGGTTCTCAAGATGAAACCAGACTTGGACAAAGTAAGCAAACAACAACACTATCACTAAAATAATTCATTTATATGATAACAAATAGATTTCTGATTCAGCGTAAGGTAGTGATTTCTGTTACGGCTCATTTTACCAGCATTCTGGCGGTGCGATGTGGCTGACAACGGTTGTAGTTTCAAGATAACCTGCCAAAAACTAGGACACAGAATATATTTAAGACCATGACAAAGTTATTATCGACAATTCCCGTATATTTATTTGCTGTTGATTCAATTTGCTACGAAACTTACTGTCTAAGCAGCGCATGCGCATTACATTCAGTGAACGCTGTGGATGCCATGCGCATGCGTATGATATGCGCCCTGGTGCTGCTTGGGGAACAGTCCAAGGAACCTGACAATGTTGGTCATATGACCGGCATATGAAATATAAAAATGTTTTATACAACTTGTATCTAACTGGAGTACCTGTCCACCCCATTAAGGCGTATGAATATCAGGGTGATTGCTATGTGCAGCTGAAGCGTCCCAAGGAAGCCATTCAAGCGTATGGCAAATATTTGGAGAGAGCTAAGGGAGATGAGTCCGTCTCTAAGGTGTTGGCCACGGTAGTTTCATTGGCTGTCGAGTCCGGAGGTAAGATTGTTTGCTGAAACATAGCGAATATGAATCAGTCATAATTCACGCTTGAAATTAGCCACTCCAGAAACTACAAAAGGACTGGGACCCGTCCACCCAAACGATCCCAGAAAGCAACACTTTATCGCGTGTTTTGCACAATGTATCATCAAGAGTGTTTCGCAAGCTATCGTTTCGGCACAATACGCGTTACTTTATCTCGTCTAAGAAACAATGCAATTCGGAAATGCATTATGTGAATCACATCACAATTCATACAGGCTAATGATTCAGTTTTGTTCTTTCATGCCAAATTAGCATTTGCAGCACTCATTGCTTTCTGGGATCGTTTGGGTGGACGGGTCCCAGTCCTTCTGTAGTTTCTGGAGTGGCGAATACTGATTTGTTGCATTGTGTCAGTATATATAAATACACTTAAGGTTTAAAACTTTACGTTTTTTGTCAGTATATAATTTCACAGTTCCTAATGTGAGACATGATGTTCACTTGGAATTGATTACAAACCCTCTTCCTTTTGTATATCAGTGTTATTATTATTTCAAGTCACTAACAGTCCAAGGTCAACCTTGGCCTCAATACCAGGCAAAGGCGTGGCTACCTTCGAAAAGTTCCGGCTAAAAATATTCTTCTTCAGATGTTTCTGTGTATTGGTACAGAGAAAGAATCTACAAACAGGAAATAGAACGCTTATTTCTGGGTTCGTATTGGTCATGGAAATCCTGGAAAATCCTGGAATTTCAATATTTCAAAATCCAGGCCTGAAATCCCGGAAAATCAAAATCTATCGTGGAAAGTCATAGAAAATCAGATCTTTGTATGAACAAATCAGAATTATGTTCTTAATTCATGGAAAACCGCTTCGTGATCTATCAATTTTCGGGACATTTCTGGATTTTCAGGTAAATGTTTTTCGCAAATATGATCATGGAAATTCACGAAAAAGTCATGGAATTTTAGAGAACAGAAAGTGTGCAAACCCTGGTATTTGCACATTTAGTAAAAGAAGATGGTTTCTAAAAGACATCAGCGACGATACTAAACGAAGTTTCTAATCCATTCACAAACCGAATCGCTATCGAAGATGAACAAGTTAGCGAAGACAAAGTTGTTGTATTGATATAGGAAGTTGTTTTGTTGTTGTTGTGAAGTTGACAAAGTGGTATTGAACTTCACTTTCTAAAAAAACTACTTTAGATTTTCGTATATATTAGCAGGAACAATACATTTCGGTTATTCTGTTGCAACATCTGGTTTCAGATTCCTGTATGATTTCTGATGAAAGAAATGAACCAAATAACGTAGCTACGATACTTGCATGATCGAAACTGATCACTGTTCAATTTCTTTGACATTTAGAGGGAACGGCTAGTGTTACTGTCAGTCCGCCGAAACATTTGATTGAAAAACTCTTGGCGGATGTTATTCAGAAGAAAGACTGGAAGAGACTCAAAGTTCTATTTATGGGTGGTGGTGGATCTCGACGTCATCAGCCGGGTCGAGGAGGACTTGCCAGTGACTGTGGTGCCAGACTGGTTCCACTGGAGAAAGTTGTGGATGCAAACTTAAGAGAGCACAGCCAGTTGTTATCCCTACTTCTTGACAACGGAATGCAAGCCAATGGTATCTCAGAGTCTTGCCAGCCGCCCTTGGTTACGATTATGGAACGGAACAATGTCCTGCTCGTTAACAAGTTGATGGAGTGCGGTGCGAATCCGAGCTGTTTGACCACTGAAGGGGATACAGCGCTGCACATGGCTCTCAAGATGGGAATTAACAAAGGTAAAGACATTTTTCGCTTTACTTTGAAGCAAATGAGTCTGTCTCAAGTTTATTTAAAATTGCTTGTACTTTGTAATAGTGCAGCAACCTTTAAGAAGAGAGTCTGAGATCTTTCTTAAAGAAGGTCTTATAATTACAGTTAGTCACTTTGACTACTATGTACAAGTAAAACACATTATCAAACTTTGTAATTGATGGCGGAACACTGAAAGAACAACCATGTGATTTGTTTTCCTTGTTAGGTTGAATGCCATTGGTTCAGAACTGATCAATGGAGATTGCCGTTGATCCTGTCCTTTAGAGCACATAATATCTGCTACTATTATTTTTTGCGGTTTTTATCCCTTTACGGGATTCTCAATTTGTTCTTTTAGCTGATATGATGTATTACAACGGTCCTCCAAATCCCTCACTATTTCTGACGAATTTCCCGCTAGTGTTTTCAAGCCCTGTTTTGATTTTAAATTTATCCTCTATTGGTGACAGTACAGAATGGACCTAGCAACGGGCTAACATTTGGGACTGAGGTGTCCACACAGCATTGCCTGGCAACGACGCATGCGTTCTCAATATGGTTGCTAAGCAAAATGGTCCGGCCTTTTTTATTTGAAATTAACGTACATTTCAGGTTGATTCTGATGCTCAGTGAAATTCAAATACCGTAAAATTCAGATAATAAGCCCAGCGATTATTTTCGTTTAAAAAGCTTTTTCTTGGGTTTATAATTGGGGTATCTCATCAGTGAGCTTATTATTGGAGGATATTTTAGCCTTGAAAATTACCGTAATCTAAATACATTATTGTATAAATATAAACCAATAGGCTTAGTTGGGGGGGGGACTTAATATCGAAAATTTATGGAAAGTTTTTAGTATAGCCTATCGGCTATGGCTTGTCGGATGTTATATACTACGACTATACAGCAAGGCCTGTTCGCCTTGTCTCTAGTATCGCTGTTCTTTCTTATGCATACTTTGGTTTTCTTGCAGATAAATGGAGCTATCTCTACGCTTTGCTTCAGAAATCAAAGTTTCCAGAGTCCATGCAAGTGCAAGATAGATACGGAAATACATTGTTTCACATTGCCGCATCCGGAAGAATCAATCAGAAAAAGTGCAAGGCCATCAATATACTGACAGATGCTGGAGTGAATCCACATTTGCGAAACAAAAGCGGTAAGTTGCCAATTGACAGCATGAACAAGAGTGACAGTAGGTGGAAGTTACTGAAGAATGCGATGGATAGCTACAAGTTATCAAAAGGGGAGTCATCCCAAGATCTTGCAAGGAAAGCAAGTACAAAGGTTTCTAAAGATGAAGAGGAAGGGACGTCTGTCGCGGAAACTGAACCCGAAACTGAAACTGAAAACTCCAGTGAGACATGGGATGAAAAGTACGTCGAGGATAACGACGCGAACATTGTCATTTCACAGCCAAAGCCAAAGATGGAAAAAAGACAGAAATCACGAGATGAGTTCTACAATAAAGTTTTAAACTTGATTGAACATCTCGACTTTGAAGCTATTTTGTTGGAAAATCATAAAGCAGATCAAACCCCCCTTCAGCAAGAGCATGCGCAACAAGGTTTAGAGCAGGAGGAGGAGGAAGAGGAGGTTGAAGAAGTTGATGAGGGAGAAGATGAGGTAGTTACCAAAGTCCTCGTTGATGCCAGTGCCACTGGCACAAAAGAGAAAGATGACACAGTAGATATGGATTCACCATTTGAAAAGCTTCCCTGGGAGGTTGACTGCACTGATCAAGTATGGAAGATTCTACGAAGCAAGCGTGTCGGAAACACCACAAAGAAGCGAATCATTGGAAAGATTCGTATGCTTGCAGAAGGTCGTTGGAGTTCCAACCTGTGCAAGAGATTGGAAGGCACTGCGAAGAAGAAAGATATCTACCTTTATGAAGCCAAGCTATCCAAGGGAGCTCGTATTCTGTGGGAGAAAACGGTTGCATTCTCGGACAGATGCAGTCAGGATCCAAATATACGTGTGCACACCAGGCAGTCAGAAGGTCGCGTCTACTCCGACATAATTCGTGTCTGGGACATTGCATTGGTTCACGACAGCGTTGAGCACAAAATAGATAACATTGTCAGGTCACACGTCCGGGGATTGGACTGTATTATCAAGACAAACCTCAAAGGTTTCAAGAGAGACAATCTCAGGAAAGATGTGGCAGGGGAATGTTTTCCTAACTACTATGTTGAAAAAACAGAAGATCAAAAGAAGAAAGAAGCACCACGCAAGCAAACAAAAGAAGACGAGCTGGCGGGACTGTTTTATCCTCCAGCTAGTGCCAACGAACAAGAGTATCACATTCTCAAGTTTTACTCCTTCAACTCTTCATTGGTCAACACTATTTTGCAGTGCGACGCCACTAGGGTCGATTTTCCGTTTAAGGTCACAGAGCTGGAGCATGCTATTATAAACTTATACCCAGAGCCACCATGTCCCATAATCCTTCTTGGTCGCAGTGGGACTGGGAAGACAACTTGCTGCCTGTATCGATTGTGGAAGGAATTTGAGACGTATTGGAAAGGAGCCAGTAAAGCCGGTCCACACATTCCAAAATATGTGACGCAAGAAATTGTTCAACAAAGTGACACCGAGAATCAGCACAACGATAATGCCGGTGCCACAACTGACGTCGAGGAAGAACTCAGGTCAGAAATAAGTGAAAATGAAGAAGATCGCGGTGCGTCGAACGATCTTATGTCAGAGTTGCATGCAAGTTGTAAAGTCATGACGTCTCAAGAAAATGAGCATGGATGCTACGAGCATCTCCACCAGCTGTTCGTAACCAAGAACTCAGTTCTGTGCAGTGAAGTGCAGAAGAATTTCCGTGAGCTTAGTCACGCCTGCGCAGATGCAAAAGATCACGTCGCAGAAGAGGACAACCCCTTGCCTCCAAGAATCCAGGACGTCAGTGACACTGCATGGCCACTGTTCATCAACTCCCGCGAATTGCTGATGATGATGGATGCGTCGGTACCCGTTGAGCCGTACGATGGGCCATTTTTCAAACGTGCTGAGGATGGCAGCATGTTACGTAGAATTGACGGTTGGGGAGAAGAGGACAACAACTTGTCTTATATTCCCACTGAAGATTCCGATGAGGAAGATGAAGGCGATGAAGAGAGTCAACAAGACCAACCCTATTCCAATATCGAGGATGGTGGACCAGTTCCAAAATCGGGGATCACACAAGCAAAGGAAATTGATCCAAGGCGTGAAATCACTTATTACGTTTTCAGAAATGAAATCTGGCCAAAAATGATCAAGAGTCATCCAAAACTTAACTACCATCCCACTTTGGTGTGGATGGAGATAAGATCCTTCATCAAAGGTTCTGCAGAGTCTCTCTTGACGGACACTGGCATCCTCAGCCTCGATGATTACTTAGAACTTGGCCGGAAGAGAGCCCCCAATTTCTCAGATGATGACCGGAAGGTTGTTTACGAACTGTTTCAGATATACCAACGAGTACGTTCGTCCAATCGCATGTTTGATGAATCAGATTTGGTCTTCAACCTCCATCGCCGACTACAACAGAGTGGAGCTCCCGAGTGGTCGATTCACCGCCTTTATGTCGACGAGACACAAGATTTCACTCAAGCGGAGCTGTCACTACTGATCCGTTGTTGCCGCCATCCAAATGATCTCTTTTTCACTGGTGATACAGCACAGAGCATCATGCGTGGAATAGCCTTCCGATTTAGTGATCTCAAGTCCCTGTTCTACCACGCAAGCAAGTCGGCCCCAGTGGGTACAAATCGTGAACTTGTTCGTGTCCCGGATAGGCTTTACCAACTGACCCACAATTATCGATCCCATGCCGGAATTCTTCGCCTTGCCTCTAGCGTCGTTGACTTGCTGTTGAATTTCTTTCCTGAGTCTTTCGACAGACTGGAAAAGGACCAAGGATTGTTCGATGGCCCTAATCCCGTGATCCTGGAGTCATGTAGCCTCGCTGACCTTGCCATGATTCTTCGAGGTAATCGCCGGCAAACGTCACGCATCGAGTTTGGCGCTCACCAGGTGGTGCTGGTGGCTTCAGATGAAGCGCGGAATTCACTGCCAGATGAGCTAAGGCATGGACTAGTGATGACCATCTACGAAGCCAAAGGATTGGAATTCGATGACGTGCTCATTTACAACTTCTTCAAGGATGCGCAGGTGGGATTTTGTTTTAAGTTGGTAAAATATTAGTTGCTGAAGTCAACATTAATGTCCTGCTATCACGCCACATACAGGTTCGTTATTTAGCCACACGTATTATATCAATACATATTTGACAATAATAATGATAATGATAATAATAATGAATAATAATAATAATAATAATAATAATAATAATGCATTTTGCATAACCTCAATACGCTAATGAAGTTAGAGGCAACAAAAGTGTTCTAAAAAACAAATGTAAGTTTTACCAGAGCATAGAAGCTTCTGTAGAAAAAGCTCTATCACCATAAGAAACTGTGTTAGAAAAAGGCACAGTAAGTAGGCGACTCGATCTCGATCAACTATGCTATGCTGTCGATGTCTTAAAGACAACGCTAAGTTGAATACGAGTGACTGTTTGTAAAACCATTTAGAAATTGCACTCGCCGAGTGTTAGCTGGTATATTCGATTAAGAAATCAGCTGCAAATGAACTGAACCAATTCCAATTTCAGTATTTCCATTGCTTTTGCAACTTCCAGTTATAAATCTTTTTACTTGGCGTGATGACACAGTCACTTATTAACTTGTTTAAATGTAACTTAGCATCTGACCTTCTAGCTTCTTAAACAGCCACATCCTGAGTTTGTACGTACCGTTTAGTATTTTCAAGAATTAATTTCTGCTTGTTTGTTCATACAAGAAGTTCTAAAGTATATTCTAACTGTTTCTTGTCAGGCGCGCAAAGAATGGAGGGTTGTTTCCGGTTATGTCAAGAAACTCGAAGAAGACGACCGTATTGCCAACTCAACGGGATTGGTGGAAATGACAGAGGATGAACTGCACGTTAAGAGTCGCCCATTGAAGTTCGACAGCGACAGTCACAAGGTCCTCAACTCAGAATTTAAGTATCTCTACACTGCCATAACACGTGCTCGAGTGAATGTGTGGTTCTTCGACCAAGACGAGGAGGCACGCACTCCAATGTTCGAGTACTTCCGAAGATTGGATTTAGTGAATGTGGTATCTGTGAAAGAGGAAGATGGTGATACTGAACCGCTGACCTCCATGTTTGCGGAAAGATCAACGCCAGAGGAATGGCGCGATCGTGGGCATTATTTCTATGGCAAGCGTCTTTGGAGAGTTGCTGCCAGATGCTTTATCATTGCAGGAGAAGATCTTATGATGCAGAGAAGCAAGGCGCACCAACAGGCTGAAGTTGCAAACAAGCTTCGTAACCAACCTCGAATGATGAGAGAGGAGTTTCTCAAAGCTGCCCGGCAATTTCTAGAATGTGGTATGATCGAGGAAGCCGGTATTTGTCTGCACAATGCCAAACAGCGATTCCTCCTGGCTAAGTTGCACAAGAGGACAGGAAAGGTCAGTAATATATACTGAGCGTGTCTAATACTGTTAACGATAGCTATAGCTGTGAATATCAGAAGAGAGACAAAGAGACAGAGAGACAGAGAAACAGAGAGACAGAGAGACAGAGAGAAAGCCCTGAAAGGCTCTGCCACATTTACAGTGTTTTGTAAAAAATATTGCTTATTATAATTAGTTACTGAGCCGATTAGAGTAAAATGTCATCTCAGAGATGAATTTAAACAGTTTTAGCTAAGAATAATATCATGTAATGTTGTTTTAGGTATCCAATGTACTTTAAATAATTAAAAAATTACACTAGTTAATGACTGAACTTTGCCCATTCTTCGTGAGCGGTCATGAACTGTTTATTCATGAGGGGCTGATTTTTAGGCGGAGAACCAAGTTCACTTAACTGTTTTTGGTACTCAATATCAATCATATGCAACAGAAAATTATTTATTAACAGCGAATGGCAGGAAGTCGAGTTGCAGTCAGAGGTTGAACTGAACATATTTGCTATTCATGGATCAACCTTGAAACTATGGTCATCAAGGGTCGACGAGCTATTAAACCCACGAATGACATAATAACTGTAATACCGTAAACTTCCAATAATAAGCCCAGGGCTTATTTCGTTTAAAAGGTTTTTTCTTGGCCTTACATTCGGGTGGCTTACATTACTGGGGTTCAATATAGGAGCGAAATTTCGTCTTGAAGATGGCCGTGCTTTAAGTACATTATTTTTCTAAATATAAGGCAATGGGTTTATTTTCGGTGGAGGCTCTGAAATTTTGGGACGTATTTTATGGTATAGTATTGTGTTCATATCCATTCACAGTTAGGAAAAATTTGCGACAATTTTCTTTTCCCACTTTACCGCAGTCTGAAGAGCATAGGTTAATATTTGATGTTATCATTTAAATACTAAGGTAGACAATCTAAGAGTTGATGTGGTATATTTTTGACGTGAGAGGATACATTTAGCTGACGAAGGCTAACACTCGAATGCCAGTCAAAAACACATACCGTAAACTTCGGATAATGAGCACAGGGCTTTTTTTCGTTCGAAAAACCGGCATTCTTGGGGTAAATTCAGTCATTGCGCTTAAATAATTAAAATAGTGAATATCTTGTTGCTTTCTTCGATTATGCACGCGAATGTGAAAAGGAGAATAGTTGAACAAGTCGCAAATCAACATTCATTATTCAAATGATGACTGGTTTGAAATTTCGGTTATTCGTTTCAAATTCCGAAGTTAGAAACTCAAGGACAAAATCAGGTCTTGAACATTGAATTCACTCTTGCGCTCTTAAAGGAAACGCGTGATGTTGTTTGACTGTAATCAATACAAATATTTTGATTACTTGCCGATGCATAGAAAGCTAATTTTACAGAAACTAGGCTGCCAGAGTTTTTTTACATTTGTTACTTTTAATCCATAGTTTAAAGAAGCTGTGAAACTGTTCAAGAAGGAGGGAGAATTCATCCGGGCAAGTGAGTGCTGTGAAATGGTCAACGACTACGGGCAAGCAATTGAGATCCTTTGCCAAGCAAATCTGTTTGACAAGGCAATTGATGTGTTGGAGAGATACAACACTCTTGCATTTGACGAGTCACTACAGAGAGAAAGTGTTGTCCCTCCAAAGGCCTCTCGAACAATGGAGAGGCTGTGCTTCAAGTTAGCAGATGAACATTCCAAGAACAACCAAATTTCGGATATGGAAGCTGTACTTGCACGACTACCTTCCGCCTCGGATCGAATCGAGTTCTTGAAGAAACGTGGATTTTCTGATGCAGTAGCTCGTGCTTTGGAAGAAGATGGACAAGTCGAGGAAGCCGCCCAGTTGCTTATGGCTCATGGTAAATTCAAAGAGGCTGCTCAGCTTTCAAGTGATCCAAAACTGGTGGCAAACTGCTTCATGGTACTTGCACGTAAGGCCACACAGCAGAAATTCCATAGCACTGAAATTGTCATAGAATACCTGGAAACAGCAAAGAGCAAGTACGAAGAAGCAGGAGACATGAATGGTCGTGGAGATGCGTTGCTACTTCTTGGTAAAGTGCAGAGAAATGTAAAGACTGTGGAGGAAGCTGGACGAGTATTTAACAAAGTCCGAAATGATGTTGGAGAAGTTGAAACGGTGGAAGTCATGTTTGAATTGACTAACGACAAGGTCCCGGAATTTCCGAAATGGATACTTGTGAGAACTGTTCGAAGACTTTTTAGTTTAATAACTACATTGATGAAGCCTGCCTCAAAGTTAGCGAGGGCACATTACAAGATGGTTGCAACATGCGAACAGTATTTTGGACTATTGAAATCCAGCGTTAGTCAAGAGCACCGATCCTTTCTCCGTAACACAGGTAGCAGATTTGCACTTCTAGCTCGCGACCTGACACGCCAGGACAACACAGCTGAGGTAACGGTTCCCGTTCTGGAAGCGCGGCGACTAATCGTGAACTGTTTAGTTAAATGTGCAACTAAGCTAGTCATCAAAATTCGTAAACTACTTCAAGATTCTGTCATACAGAACACCGTCTGCAGGTCCTATGATGTCGGCTTTGTATGCGAAAGTACCAGCTGCAAGAAGCAACATTCACACGATACAAGAGAGTTTTTTAATGGCCGTTTCGACGCGGTGTTGAATTTGGTATACCTTGATGAACTTGTTTACAGCCTTGCCACTAACGTTACCATGACCAAAGATACGAAAATGTTGATTGATGGACTAATGACAAACGACATCAAAGTATACAAGTCAAGTAAAGAGCTGTATGGCCTACTATTTCCCGAGAATGGAATGGTGGGAGTTCGCCTTTCTTCGGCCCAGGTAATAGAAATGAGAAAAAACCTAAATGTGAAGCAAAGGATGCTCAAGTTCGCACAGTACTCGTGGGAGAAAGCAAGTCATCGACGGATAAATGCTGATGTTTTCATTCAAGTATCATCCACATTGCAGCTGATAAGCCATGAAGACAAGGCAAAGCAGTGGGTTTACCAAGAAGAAAGAGAGTTCAGGAAAGAGGCAAAGAAGTACACCAATGTCGATTTGACTCGATACGGAATGGTAAAAGATCGACAAGGAACAGTTAGCTTCCTCACGTGGTGGGAGGACGGTAAGGCACTACTTCATGTTCATGGTGACTTGGAAAATGCAGCACATTCTTTCATCAGGCGCTTTCTTTCCCTGCCCGCTAGTCGCCCATCGATGCCTTTTCCATCAATTGCTAATACGGTCATGATCTTGGAACATCAACTAACAGCTTGTTTGGCGATGTGCGCCTGCCTACATGCGACCCGTCGCGAACCAATTTGCCTGCCAGAGAGCTACCTGAGAACCGTCGAAGTCTTTAACATGATTAATTGCACCAACGAGAAGCAGTTTGAGCTTTTTGATGCGGTTGATTACTCTGCAAAAGAGTCACGCAATCCACGGATGTTTGGAGCGATGCAAAGCCTTCTGAAGTACATGGTCGAGTTGACGTGTGGTATGAGGTCGCACAAGTTCGATGTTGTTTCGGACTCTTTTGCATTTTCTGAAGATGGACGCTGTGCTGCTTCTGGCGAGACAGAACGAACATTGGTCCTGATTCTAACTATGCTTTGTAATTGTGGGAAAGACATCCCGTCAGTCTGTCAACCGATCATTGTCAGAAGCCTGTTACAAATATCGCCACAACCTTTCTTACCTGACCGAGTTAAAGATGCCCTGAAGTCTTTAAGAAACGTGAGCAGCATAGCAGATGTAGTGACAGTGCTCATGAAGTTACTCCAATTGCGAGGAGAAACTTTGTTTGATTGTCGCTGGAACAAGCGTTCAACACGGCTGAATGCTGACGCTACCACCGATCCTACCATCTATGCAGCAAAATTTGAATTTGATGTCTCTGCACTGATAGTTGATATCGAATGTACTGGAGCAGGCGAGCGACTTCCAAGTTCGAAAGAAGTTGAGGAACAAACAGAATCAAAAGAAGGTCCAGAAGACACGGACATTTTGGATGAACAGGAGACAGCAATTCCGTTAGAGTACCAGGAAGCTGAGCAAAAGAAACGAGAAAAGGCTAACAGAGAAGCAGCTGCAGTTAAGATTCAGCGTTGGTTCCGGTGGATGAATTTTTTTGTCAAAGGACACCAATTCATACAGTTCATGCAGCAAGAAATTCACAAACGAAAAATATTGCAACCTGAAGACGACTATACGGAGACGAATCTTCGAAATGTTGAAGAACATTTTAAGAGATTTGACGTCGACAAGTCTGCATGCGGCATCTGCGGAGTGGATTTTGTTGCTGCAACCGAATTGAGAGAATTTGCCGAGCAATCTGTTGCCACTTACAGTGACAAGAATTCTATCGAGTACAGGGGTAAGTAATCAATAATCCTTGTGGATGTTCTTCCAGTTTAAGCAACTTAGACATGAAACGAAGGGCCGAAGGAAGGAAAATAATCCAGTGTCAGTATCAGATTTTGATAGCATTAGAAACAAGCCTTTGCCATTTTGACGAAAGAAGCGTAACTATTTCTTATGTCCGATATTCACAGGTTGTATCAAACGATACTAATTGTATTTTACTTTATAGAAACACTTCAGCGACAAGAATTGAAGTACAGGACTCATATGCAAGACGTGACACACAACATGAATGTACAAAACTTTGAGAAATACAACCAGTTCTATAAATCCGAGATCCAGCCATTGCTGTTGAGAGAGCAAATACTACGTTCAGGTACAGACGTTAATTTTTTCCTTATTTTGCTCATAGATACTCATACATCAAGAGCACCTTGAAAATTCATTAGAGGTTTCACGTAACCCCACTTTTTTAGTAGTATATTCTTAGTATCTGGCAATTTTCAGAAACCTCTGCCAGGTAAAATATACATCGCAGACGGACATATTATGGAAGTAACAATCTGAACATTAGCTAGATATCTCATCAGTAAAGCTGGTTCTTGTTCAATTTCGCCTCCTGCCTAGGTATGACCTTTTGGTACACCGATTAAACGAATACTTTAGGTATTTTACGAAAGATAATGTATTATGTTTTGTGAACATTGGAACTTCTTGGAGCAACATAAACAGCTTCAAAGATTTAATGAAGCATGCAGTCTGTTTTTTTGGAACGGAGTAATCGTTCTGGTTATATTAAATATGAAGCAAATCTTGAAATAACTGGGTGTTGTGTACTAACGATATTGCGATGTTACTCCAGGCAAGAGCGCCACTGACGACGATGGAAGAGAAGGTGGACTTGACCATCAGCGACTGGAGACAGCCCGCACGAACGTTGTTCGCTGCACACAGGCATTGGAGGAACAGCTGCAGTGGTCTGTAGAGGCAGATCTTCGCGAAGCAATTAAATTATTCCAGAAGACCATTCAAGTGGTGGAGACCTTGGTGAATGATGGTAAAATATTGTTTCCTTTACCAGTATAATCGCTTATTACCTGCTCAAACCACACAGTACTTCACCCTTCAAGTGCACTGACACACATGCGTACACATTTGAACGTGAACAATAAACGACATCTTCTGATAATATATAAGTGCAAAATACACAAAGCGCACTACTAGATTCCAAAGGGATTATAGGCGATCCGAGTTTCTTATTTATCTTATTTAAAGAGATTTATATGGTAAAACATTTATAGATATTGTTGTTAAAAGTAAACGTTTTTCACGTACATGGTTATCATCAGGTTGCGCTACTGTCCTCCCATGTTGTGTGACTGTCCTCCCATGTTGTGTGACTGTCCTCCCATGTTGTGTGACTGTCCTCCCATGTTGTAACTGCCCTCCCATGTTGTGTGACTGACCTCCCATGTTGTGTGACTGACCTCCCATGTTGTGTGCTCCTATGTTGTATCCTCCCATGTTGAATCCTCCTATGTTGTGCTGTGGTTTTTAGACCTTTCTCATTGTAAACTTTTTATAGCTTTTTATTGCACAGCTGAATCATATTAGGATTATTTAGATTCACAAGAGATAAGTTAGTTGCTCGCTGACTGACGTTAGTACTTCCAGATAATTGTCTGGACCAGAGCAGAAATATGCCAAAGATTTTGTTTGCGTGCATTAAATTTTACAAAGGGCATTATTTTGTTTTTCAAGTTGACAAGGATGAAAAACCGAGCGGCTCTGGAAATTACGAAGATAGGGAATTAGAAGAAGGAAAGGACGAGGACGATGAAGAAGACGATCTAAAGGAAGTTCTTGGGCAAAAGAGGGCGAAGGCAAAGCAACACCGCAAGAAGAATCGCAATCGCAAAAGCGGCAGGAAGCGATGATTTCACTTTCTATTGACAAACGTGTATGTAACTTGGTAGTAATAGATGTTTCCTTAAGGATATCATATCTCACGAAAACACGAATCAGTCGTTGCAGTTTTGACTACGAAATATTATTTCAAAATAGTGACTATGTAGGTAGTTGGGTTACTATTGTCGTAGGATCTAAAGTTGATTAATGAAGTAATACTGTTTGAGTTGTAGTTAGGATGAGAAATGACTGTTGATAGTTTAAGTTATGTAACCACAAACATATAAATCGCCACCCACTCACCTACAATTAGCATACCGTAAGCTTCCGAATATAAGCCCCCCCCCGAATATAAGCCCCCTCCC
>JAOBYG010362182.1:0-16224 GCA_025403545.1 Epizoanthus stellaris
CCCCCCCCCCCCAGAAAAATTCAGACAAAAAGGCCCTTTGGACGAATATAAGCCCCGGGGCTTATTTACCAAGGTTTACGGTAGGTTTATATGACTGTAAATAAGCTGGTTATAGGGAATGAATAAGAGTGATAATTAGTGCATTGCTTTGCCACAGGTGCTACATCACCTTAACACAGTCCCTTCACCTGACCATGAGTGGAGCCCCAGCCGGGCCTGCTGGTACGGGCAAGACGGAAACAACTAAGGATCTGGGACGAGCCCTCGGCATCATGGTGTATGTGTTCAACTGTTCGGAGCAGATGGACTACATGGTACAGTAGAGAATAACACGAGCAAAGATATGGACATAACTAGCCTGTACTTTTGCTTTCCAATTATATTTCAAAGGCGTTTAGTCTAGTCTGTCTCAATAGTGTACTGTCAGCCATTACATAAAGCGGTTTGTGTCAAGACAAGAAGAAACAAAACAACGTTCTTTTTAACTATAGATCTTATTTTATTATTATGTAGCAATTATTGGACTCCAATCCAAGACGTCTTTTCCAAAAGTGTCCAGTTTTCTTGCCAAATTAGATGTTTTAGGTATATGTTTATACATGTATTTTTTTTGGATTAACAGGCTTCTATACAGTTTTTAAGGAAAGAGCCATTTAATTGTTAGATTTGATTTATCATTATTACATACAATCAAATGTCTAGCACCTTCACCTTGATTGGCAAACATGATAATGTGGCTGATTTTTATGATCTCCCTCGTTACCAGTCTTGTGGTAACATTTACAAGGGACTGGCCCAGACCGGAGCTTGGGGCTGCTTTGATGAGTTCAATCGAATCTCCGTTGAAGTGTTGTCTGTGATTGCCGTGCAAGTGAAGTCCATACAGGATGCCATTCGCGATAAGAAGGAGCGCTTCATTTTCCAAGGCGAGGAGATCTCACTTGTTCCGACCGTTGGCTTATTTATCACCATGAACCCAGGATACGCTGGCAGGACTGAGCTTCCTGAGAACTTGAAAGCACTTTTCAGGTAATATACATATTCGGTATTTGTTCGTGTAGTGTTCCTTTCCGATATGCTTTATACTTTGTTTGTTTACCCATGCAACTCTTAAGAGCTCAAGATGCTCGTTATAATGCGCATGTGCTGTAGGAGAGATGACAGACTACTAACACCGATCATTGGAGTTTCTAATTTTAAAACACTGTACTTATAATTTTCATATCTCTTTTCACTTTTTGTAAAGGCCATGTGCCATGGTGGTACCGGACTTCGAGCTGATTTGTGAAATTATGTTGGTGGCTGAAGGATTTGTTGAAGCTCGTGGTCTGGCTCGCAAGTTCATCACTCTCTACTCCTTGTGCAAAGAACTGCTGTCCAAGCAGGTATGTATTAAACGAGCTGATAAGAGAAACGCTTAACAAACTCATTGAAATTCTTACCTTTAGAGACCCCCAGATGCAGTCTGTAGCGCGAGGGAAGAGGGGAAGGGAAGCATATCTTTAGTTTTCTTCTTTCTGCATTGTGCCCGCTTCCCCTGTATCCTTGTACGATGGACTGCCCTTGGATCTCCGAGGATGTGCACTCCATACCTTAAAGACAAAGGTTCGAACTTCTAATCAGGTTGGAGTAAAGATTTTCACATTTTTAGTAGTAAGTGTAAAAGAAATGAGTCAGTAACTTTGAAATACATATATAGTTACTTACTCACTTACTCGCTCACTCACCAAGAACGCAGTCACTCACTGACTCAGTTACCTGCAGACACACACACACACACACACACACAAAGCACGCACATACGTGTATATAGATACTTATGCGTGAAATACACGCACACACATTAATGTGTGTTATGCAATTATAACTTATGTTTAATCCATATATTTTACTGATACTGCTTCATTTATGACTTGTAGGACCATTACGACTGGGGTCTGCGTGCTATCAAGTCTGTGTTGGTTGTGGCAGGCTCCCTGAAGCGTTCGGACCGTGAGCGTCCTGAGGATCAAGTGCTGATGCGTGCCCTGCGTGACTTCAATATTCCCAAGATCGTGACAGATGATGTGCCCATTATCATGGGGCTGATCGGAGATCTCTTCCCCTCCCTCGATGTGCCACGTAAACGAGATCTCGACTTTGAAGCACTTGTCAAAAAGTCTGCACTGGTACGTTTCACCCTGTGGGCAAATGGATGATATTTAGTAATTTTGAGTAACAATCTGAACGGAGAATTGTATTTTCTACAGGAAATCTCATATGTGTTCTTCAAGATAGTAGTGCAAATATAGAAGAACAATACGATGATTTTTCTGCAGTTATGTTGTTATTCTTTTGAGGTACCAGTTAGACACCAGTTTGATTAGCAAGCTGTCTGTCTTGCTCTCTAAATCTCTTGCTTGCATTTTAGGATCTAAAACTGCAGCCTGAGGAAAGCTTTGTCCTGAAAGTGGTACAGTTGGAGGAGCTTCTGGCTGTCAGGCATTCTGTATTCGTTATTGGAGCAGCCGGAACTGGCAAGACACAGGTACAGCGTCAGTGTCTGTACAAACACATGTAGGAGCCGTGCTTGAGAGGGTACCTATCGGGGGAAGTGATTTGCCTTATGTGGCTGTAATCTTACTTTATGTATTGTTCAAACATGTCTGTAGATAACAATTATACACAATTTTAGATTTCACTGGAAATTAATAAACTAGTATGAGTTTTTAATAGGTTTAGAGTTTCTAAGAAGAACTTCATAGCTCCTCTGGAATCTTTGGTAGTTGTTTACTTTGCATTTGATTTGTACGGTCTGAAATAAGGCGTCAAATGTTATTACAGGATTGTGGTTTATTTCGTGGTCCTGGAAAACAGATTAGATACTGATCTTGTTTATATACCTTTCCAGTTGTATTTGATAAAAGTGGCTGACTTTGTTTGGCTACTTTACTAACAAGTTATTCCAAACCTAGGTTTTAAAGACCTTGAACAAGACGTACCATAACCAGAAGAGGAAGCCACTGCTGCATGATCTCAACCCAAAGGCTGTCACTACGGATGAACTCTTTGGTTTCATCAACCCAGCAACTCGAGAGTGGAAGGATGGTATGATGTTACCTTCCTAGTTCGCGTAATTAGTGATTTTAATCATGTTATTGTAACGTGGACTGTGATAAATATATGCTACATTACAATATAGTGTCTATTTATCATTGTTTATGTCACAATAAATGCGCATTGTTTGCCCTTTTAGTATCACTAAGCTGCAAATTCACTCCTCTATCTATAAACAAGTCCCGCTTATATACTTGATGTGTTATTTTGGAATTCGCAAAGCAAGTCTTCAAAACGCAAAGCTTAAAAGCTGTATTATAAATGTTCTTGTGAGTCATGGAGAACAGTAACAACAAATAACAATGTATAACTATGATAAAAGGCTAAAAGTTTGAAACAAATATTAAAACCAAACGTTTTCGACAGTTGTCATCTTCAGAGTAAAATAAAAGATGACAAACGTTTTGGTTTTATCATTTGTTTCAAACTTTTAGCCTTTTATCATAGCTATATACCCTTTAGCGAACATTATGTCAAATAACAATGTTTTTTTATAACTTAGAGTTTACACATATAGGGCGATCTTTGTTTACATATTTTCTCATTAGCATAAATGTGCACTGTATCACACGGACAAATAAACAAAATCATCAGATCAAGCATGTAAAAATTAGCTATGTCACCAAATTTTATATCCGTAGACGAAAACACGAGCGAGAATTCTTCATCCCAAGTTCGTGAAAATTACAAGCAAATGTATGGGAATTCTTGCTGGGTAGCAAGAATTTGCCACACAGCCAAAACCCCATACATTTGCTTATAATTTTATCAAACTTCCGAGGCAGAGTTCTCGGTCATACTTTTGGATACAGACATAAAACTGGGCAAGTTAACTGTTTTTGATATGACTTTTCGCCTTATGTGATTCGTTCGTTCACCACACGAAATTCAAGATTTCCTAAAGTTAAAATGTAAACAAACGACGTCAACAAAGATCGTCCTATACAATTAGATAAATATTGATCTAAGCTATCGAACGTGTGGGCTGCCTGAAAATAAACAGACTAAAACAACCCAGGCAGCCAGTAAAAATGGTGAGGTCGGTAGTTACTACATCAAAATAGATTAAGGTACACTCAAACCTGTAAAAGTTCCAAGGGAGGAACCGACAATAGCAAAATGGAGAACAATATCAAGGAAAAAGAAAACAATGAAATAGATAATTAGAACAAAGGTAAAACTCATCACTGAACCATGGCGATTTCTCATTTTTTAGAACATTTTCTTCTTTAGATATACTGTGTTTTCACTGATTGAAATTCATGTTTGGTAGTAAATCGGCCATAGTTGGTTTTTGTAGAAGGAGTGTTGAAGTTAGTCTGATATTATGGTTATGGCTATCATTGATCTTAGTAAAGAAAGGGTGCAAGACTATAGTATAGATTATAGTATAAGTCATCGGTCTATCTGACTAATGTCATTGCATTACAGGTCTGTTTTCCACCATCATGCGTGATCTGTCCAATATTGCTAATGACTGCCCCAAGTGGATCGTCCTTGATGGAGATATCGACCCTATGTGGATCGAGTCCTTAAACACTGTTATGGACGACAATAAGGTAAGAATAAACATATATTTCGTTCAGTCTGTTCTTGCGCAAAGGGTAGTTTTCTATATTGCCAATTATTATTATAAGTTAGTTTGATTATCAGATATCTTGTATAGTAACTAATCAACCACAGAGTACGTGGGCACCCAATTATCTTCAATCTAATTTGGATTTCGATCAAACCGATGTAATGGAAGGACTAGTCATCACTGATAACTGTAATGAAAATATAGCCAAACTTACTTAACAGAACTTTCGGTATTATCTGCAAGCCTAAATCAAACAGGCATTGAGGAGGTTTGCGTAATTGTAGGGAAAAAGAAAAGCGATGCCAAAGGTTTTAGTGGTTTCCTTCACATGCATAATAGTTAGCCAATGAAGAATCTTCTCTCCAATCTCTTATCTTGTAGTCGTTTTGCATAGATAGATAATAATCACTGTTATTTCTAGGAAACGCTGATATCTCTTGAGACTGAAGATTACACAAACACCGTTATTAGGGCCGGGTCGCATATCAGCGAAATGTAAAATTTTCACCTGTTATGGCACTCTTGATTGGCCCACAATAGACGAAATTTGACAGATTTAACTCGGTTCTTTGTTTAAATTTTCGCATTCGCTTATATACGACCTAGGCCTTATTTTACCGCTTCAGATGACAGTGACCTTTTACCAATTCTTTGTAGGTGCTGACACTTGCAAGCAACGAACGTGTGCCGCTAACACCTTCCATGAGACTGCTGTTTGAAATTGGTCATCTGAAGACTGCCACTCCAGCTACAGTGTCACGTGCTGGTATTTTGTTCTTGAACTATGCAGATGTTGGGTGGAATCCGTAAGTATAGTATTTCGTAGACCTACGAACTTGCTGTTACCTCTTTAGAAGCTGTGCAAAAACACGAACTTGGATGATATTAATAGTGCATAGTGACTGACTATAACGGGGGCGGTAGAGGATTTGTTTTACTTTTTCCAAGATAACTTCATATCTATAGACCTCTACGTGTTTATTCCAAACTTTTGAAACGATTTCCTACAGTTTAGTGTAATGAAATTAGATAATTGGTAAATTGAATTTGTTGTTCGGCACTGCACACACTCGTATTGATGTAGACATATATATGCGTCTCGCCAGGTATGTGTCAAGCTGGATAGACACCAGAGAAGTACAATCAGAGAAGGCCAACCTGCAAATCCTGTTTGACAAGTACGTACCTGTGTGCCTGGACACCCTCCGAGTGCGCTTCAAGAAGATCACTCCGGTTCCTGACATCACCATGGTTTGTACTCTGTGCTATCTGTTGGAGTGCCTGCTGACGCCACAGAACACGCCACCAGACTGCAACAAAGAGCTGTATGAAGTTTACTTTGTGTTTGCTGCTGTCTGGGCATTTGGTGGAGCCATGTTCCAAGATCAGGTGAGATATCTAAGCAACTAAATTATCATTTTGCACTCAATATCCGTTCATAGCATATTTTACATTGGAACCGAATCTAACTGTATCTTTCTCCCGAATAAGACCCTGTTTTATATCTAATGTTATGATATCCTTACAGAAACGGGGTACCCACAAGAAATAAATCATCACGCAATTACCCAAACATACAAGTATTATCTGCTCTGACGAAGGGCTAGCGCCCGATACATCAGCTAGCATCTTTCACCTTCACGGTGAATAATATACCATATCAACGTCTGGTTGATCGATCTCCGTACAAGTATCGAATTGTCAAGAGAGTAGCATATTTCATTTACCAAAACCCATCTGGTATTCTTTTAAAGGAAGTATGCGCTTCCCAACATTATGAATCTTTCCTCTTTTCCTTTGCAGCTTGTGGATTACCGTGTTGAGTTTTCCAAATGGTGGATTACAGAATTCAAAACCATCAAGTTCCCATCAGCTGGAACCTTGTTTGATTATTATATCGACCCCGAAACCAAGAAGTTCATGCCATGGTCGGAGAAAGTGCCCAAGTTTGAGCTGGACCCTGAGATTCCACTTCAGGTAACAAACACCACATAATACTAAACAAAGTTGAGTTCGGCATCTTGCTTGGATTGAACTATTATTTCCCGCTGGAACGACCAATCAAGTATCGCAATAGGCAACTTTAGTTAACATTGTGTTTGTCTAATGCCCATTGTTTCAAACGACAACTATGAGTGGGACTATGAAATAAATGTGAAATCAACCAGTGATTGATTGTATACAAAATATTACCACAAGAAGGAAGAGTGCATCTACAGGATTTTAGATTTTAAATCCATGTTTGTATTCATATGTACCATTCTTCGGGTCTATTGTACTTGTACAATGTCTATTGTACTTGTACAATATCTTGGTTCAGTAGTGTAGCAACTCTATTGACTCTTATTGTAATCAGTCATAAAGCAGTTCCTTTTTTCAGATGATTAGGTTTGTGTTAAGGTGTTGGTTATTGAAATAACCATTGTTAGATTATTCAATCATTGTGATCTGAACGTTCTTCCTGTTCTGTTGATACTCACTGATTCACTCTGCCAGCTTACCCGATGTACGCGAATTGTTATTTCAGGCTGTACTTGTGCACACTGCTGAGACGACCAGAGTTAGGTATTTCATGGACTTATTGATGGAGAAGCGACGCCCAATCATGCTGGTAGGCAGTGCTGGTACTGGTAAGACTGTACTGGTTGGTAACAAGTTTGCGGCCCTGGATCCTGACCTGGTCATGGTGGCCAACGTGCCATTCAACTACTACACCACCTCTGCTATGCTTCAGAGCATTCTGGAGAAACCATTGGAGAAGAAAGCTGGTCGCAATTACGGACCACCTGGTACCAAAAAATTGGTTTACTTCATTGACGATATGAACATGCCAGAGGTGAGTCGCACGTAGCATCTTTAAAACGAACATATATTACGGAAAATGTTGTTGTTTAATAGCCAGAAAGTCAAAAGCTTCGAACAACAGCATAATTACCACGTATATCACTGTATGTGTGAAGCAAGCAGAAGCACAAGGAAATGCGCAAACGTAGAAGCTGTGCTCTGAAGGTATACAGGCCGTACACGTTTTCGAAACTGTTTCATGTCGGTTTACACATGACAAATCGTGAAGCAAGAGTACGAAACTCTCTTGTTTTACGCTTGTATATACGTTTGCGCTTGTTCACCTCGGTTCAGTGCTGTTGTGGTTGCACGTGCGTTACACGCCAGTATTGTGCCTTATGATTGGTGTAAACAAACACCTAATACTTGTAGGTGTACAAAATTATCGACGGATATAAGTTTGAAACAGCTACGTTTAATATATGTGGTGGCAATGGCCAGAAGAGAATCTGTAACAGTGGTAAGATGGCGGCTTGGTAATATTCCATTATACACATCTTCGATGTTGCTGACAGCAAAAACAAAGAACTTCTCATCAAAGGAGCCTAATACACGTAGCCACTCATCTGTACTCCTTAATTTCAACCTAAAGCTTGTTACTTACTGTTGGAAACCTTTTCGTGCAAAAAGAGATCTATAAGTATTTTAAACACCGGCATGTTGCTTTCATTTTGTCTGCATTATCCTAGGCTTGTAATAACTGTAATAGCACTGCCAATGACAGTGACAATGACAATAACAGTGGTAATGACAGTCACACTCACAGTCAGTGACCGTTAGTAACAGTAACAGTAAATCACAATCACAATCACAATCAAAATCATAATATAATTTGCATGCCGATTTTCCTAATGGTCAAGCTTTTTTAGACAAGAGCTAATACGCGTCTATATGCCTTATGTCTGTCGTTTGTTTTCCTGTTGTTCCAACACAATCTACTTCTGGTGTCGTTTCAGGTGGACACATATGGCACAGTGTCTCCTCACACCCTCATCAGACAACATCTGGACTATCAACACTGGTATGACAGGAACAAGCTCATTCTCAAGGACGTCCATAACTGTCAGTATGTGGCCTGCATGAACCCTACCGCCGGCAGTTTCACCATCAATCCCCGGTTGCAGCGGCATTTTGCCGTGTTTGCCATCAGTTTTGCCGGGCTGGATGCCCTGAAGACCATCTACCTCAGTATCTATTCTGGTCATCTCAATCTCAGTTCGTTCGCTCAGGTTTTGAACAAGAATGTCGAAAAGCTCATTGATGCAGCATTAGCTATGAACCAAAAGGTAAAGAAAGTTGAGATTTGGTAGACGTCATATCAAAACGTATTGTGTCCAGTGCAATTTGAAATAACTAAGAACGAGTGAAATTTTCAAGGACTAACAACACTGCATATCCGAGCCTGAAATGCGAGTGCAGTTTGTGTTCTTTCAAAATTCACGAGTGCGCATTTACCATGATTTATCATTTGATGCTAATAATTATGCACATATGTGTTGAATATTTACAGATTACAAGCACGTTCCTGCCAACCGCTGTTAAGTTCCACTACATCTTCAACCTCCGTGATTTGTCTAACATATTCCAGGTACGAATTTCCTGTGGAGCAACTTTCAAAGAATCCTTAATGAATTAAAAGCAAGAGCGAGTCTATTCGGGTGTCGCTTATTACCTGTAGAATAAACTGCTTTTTGTCGCTCTGATTTTCCGCGCATTTAGGGAGAGTCCGTCTGTCCCGTTAAACCGATGACAGCTTTGTTCCGTATGCAATATTGTGGAGCGTATATTCAGTTCCTGCCCATTTTAGCAGGGGAATATTATTCTAGTTCGTCAGCGTAAGATCTAGAGTAATGCAATCATAGACGCGTGTGGTCATTACTTCCACTTCATAGTGATGTTTAGTAGGACAATAGCTACGCCATGTATCTGGTAATTTTCAGTTATTTCTTGACAAGGTGAGAAAGACGTGCATTTCAATTTTGAGGGTTTATATATATTACTTAAAACGAAACTACCAGTGCTGCGATGCCATAATGTGCGGCAAAGCGTGATTAATTTTACACCGCATAGAACGAAGCAAAATTTCTATTATTTAAAGTTGAAGTTTGTTTTCGTTGTCTAAGACCCCATTTACACAAGCAAGAGTTATCTCGGAGTACTCCCAGGTCATATCCGAGAATGCGTTCACACGAGTATATTTTCATTTCCCTGGGCGGAAATGCTTGGTAATAATAGTTTATAACCTTGCCTAACCTTTTACACCTAGGGCATGTTATTCTCCACTCCTGCGTGTGTGAAGACGCCTATGGACATGGTGCGCCTGTGGATGCATGAATGTGACCGAGTGTACAGGGATAAACTGGTTGAGACAAGGGATATGGAAATATATGACAAGATTCAGTCGGACGTCGCCAAGAAGTTCTTTGAGGTACTGACTACAATAATTTACGTGTGTTTAAGTCATATTCCATTGAACTGTATAGGTGAAATAAGTAACTTGGATATGTCTTTTTATGTGAATAAGTTGTTCACCTACCTAATTTAAGGAATTTTCAATTTTCAATAAATAATGATGTCACACAAAAATCCACTGTAGCTCAAATCACTCATCAGCTGTCTTGTCCTAGCTCAGAAAGACTCGTCTATGTGAATACTAGTTTTCTGCACCGGCCAATGGACTAAATATACTAGCCTTTATCAACATCGATTTTTCTTCACAATTGTAAATGTTTAGCTCATGTTTTATTTTCTTACAAGCTTTAACAAATTATGTTTAATGTCTCATTTCCAGGATATGGATGAGGAGGCGCTTTATATAAAGCCCAATATGTACTGCCATTTTGCCCAGGGTATTGGTGAACCCAAGTACTTCGCAGTTACAAGTTGGGACTCGCTGAGCAAACTCCTGAAAGAAGCACTGGAGAATTACAATGAACTCAACGCGGTTATGAACCTAGTGCTCTTCGAAGATGCCATGCAACATGTGTAAGTGATTTACCAAGCGTTTTCTATTTCGCAACAACACCACTTTATTACCAAAACTTGAAAGAAACTTGTCTTACATTGTAGAGCTAGAGGTATCTTTCCAAGAAGGGGCTTGTTGCAGCCTCCACTCATTCTAACCTTTCACTTGTGTAATTTATGTTGTTCCCTTGCTCCAATCTTTTACTTTCAATTTTATGATTATCGTAAATTACTGGATTCATATATGCAGAGGATTCGTATTTGGATTTCAAGCAACTAACACTTTTCTCCCATTGTCTTCAGATAGACAACGTGGAAAACTGACCCACACATCAAGTTTTCAACATGCGAATGTATATCGAATTTTTTTTTTGTTCGGTCTCAAAGCTACTTACCTTTAGTTCCTGCTATTTTGACGTTCATGACTATTCGTGTTGATCAATGCTAAGTAACGATTACTGTTGATTCTCTAGATGCCGTATCAACCGTATTCTTGAGTCTCCTCGTGGTAACGCCCTGTTGGTGGGAGTGGGAGGCAGTGGTAAACAGAGCTTGGCACGTCTCGCCGCATACATCAGTGCTCTGGAGGTGTTCCAAATCCAGTTAAGGAAAGGCTATTCTATGACCGATCTCAAGGTATTAATGCAGATATGTGATTTTGATTTTTCGTATATGGTATACACCACACCACGTTTAGCACCATCGTTAAGCCGATGAGATACATGCTTACAAACACACAGCACACACATCACACAACATACAACACACACCGACACACGCACACATGCAACATCTCACACATAACACACACACACACACAACACACATAATACACACAAAACAGATGACACACACAATACACAACATTTAACACAGATACAAGACACACAACACACTTGTAATCATGTTAAAGAAGAGACATCAACATAAAAAGGGGCCGAGAAAAACTGAATATTTCAATCCCCAATTTAATCCTAATTTAAAGTATAGTTATAAAGTTAAAACGACAAACGTTTTCGATCATTGTGATCATCATCAGGTCGACTAATAGTTATACAGATTTCCGATGATTTGATCAAATATCTTGCAGTATTTAGCGAAATCTATGAGCTCCCATCATGCTTTGAGGGCTGGGTATTGCACTTTGCAGATGTCAACCTTTTTTGAAATAGCTGTATACGTAAACAGTGTATGGTTATTTGTTATCCGACCTCACATGAATGTGTTTGGTGATACCTGTTACCAGGCAGATCTAGCATATTGCTGTGGCAGAAAGCAATGAGTGCAATTTAGTATATATACCTAATTCAAGAAAGGTTGACGAGTTTGAAAATATAAGATGTAAAATATATGACCGAGGGGAGTTCTGGATCTCAACAATCTGGCCTATTTACATTTACAGAATACTTTAAAATTTAGATAATCATCAATTATGGTGTCTACTGTTTCCTTGATGAAGGAAATGAGAAGGAATTCACACAATGTGCATGCATACAAATTAGCCCTTAGGAATGGCTTCCCAGAATACCCATCAGTCACATATTTTATATTTTTGCACCCGTCAACTTTTCTTGAATTAGGTGTATACATTAATTAACCAGTGTATGGTTCTATATTAGCCGACCTCACATGAATGTGTTTGATGATACAAGGCAGATCTAGCATTGCTGTGTCAGAAAGCAATGGGTGCAGTTTAGTATATATATACATTAACCAGTGTATGGTTCTACATTAGCCGACCTCACATGAATGTGTTTGGTAATAACAGGCAGATCTAGCATTGCTGTGTCAGAAAGCCGGCCAGAAGAACATTGGCACCGTGTTTCTGCTAACAGATGCACAGGTGCCGGAGGAGAACTTCTTGGTCTTGATCAACGATCTTCTGGCATCGGGAGAAATCCCCGGTTTATATGCAGACGACGAAGTGGAGAACATTATCGTCAGCCTTCGCAATGAAGTCAAAGGCGCTGGGCTACAGGATACCAGGGAGAACTGTTGGAAGTTCTTCATTGAGCGTGTGCGACGAAATCTTAAGGTGATTTCTTAATCATAATGTATTGTTTGTAATATGTACTCTGTCTTACTTCATGGGAACTGTACTGAACAGCAAATAGGCACATGCATTTTTTCCTTTGATGACTCTTCATTTTTAGCAGAACTTTAGAACGTCAGTCAGTTTCATCAATAAGGATAGAATTCAGAATTGCTTCACACAAAGAAACGAGATTAAACTAATAAGAAGCTAAGAGAGACCTTATAGTTTCTTCTGTGTATTCCTGAAGTGCTTTTTTGTGTCCAAGCATCATTCATGGACTGTTTGCATTTCTGTTTGGCTGCAGGTCGTATTGTGTTTCTCGCCCGTTGGCTCGACACTAAGGGTCCGTAGTCGCAAGTTCCCTGCCGTCACCAACTGTACCGCCATCGACTGGTTCCACGAGTGGCCGGAGGAGGCCCTGGTGTCTGTCAGTAGACGATTTATTGAGGATGTAGATCAGTTACAGGTCAGTAAAGTGCTGCTGCTCTTACTATTACTTGCATCCTTATTGACTGCATTGAGCTGACAAGCTTTCTGACTGCAAGTCTTTTTATATGGCAGGTTTGTCAACAAATCAGTCTGTGCTGTACGCCTGACTTTGTTTCTGTTATGTAAAGCTTTAGTGCGGCATATCAACCTTTAAACAGAAAATATCCCAGTATGCCACAGCTGAGGTACCATTTTTGTTTCTTTTCGTTGACCAATCAATCAATCAATCAATCAATCAATCAATCAATCAATCAGTCAATCAGTCTATCAATCAAACAGTTAGTCAGTCTGTTAGTCAATTTATCAATCATTCAATTAATTGATCAATTCAATCAACAATTGACCAATGAATCAGTCAATTATATATCAATCTAGCAATCGAACAATTAAATGATCGAGCGATCAAGCAATTAAGCAATACATTAAATAATTAATCAATGTAGAAACATACATTTTTGTCTCTTGTAGGATCCTGAGATCAAGAATTCAATCGCTGAGTTTATGGCGTACGTGCACACTAGCGTGAATGAAGAAAGTCAGGTGTATCTGGCGAATGAGAGGCGCTACAACTACACAACTCCAAAGAGTTTCCTAGAACAGGTAGAGTTTAGTGCTTCTCGGCATATTAGTCCTTGTTCGTACTGCTCGCCTTGTTCACATCATTTGTTGCCTTGAAGGCAAACATGCCTAAACGTGTTGCTCCTTGAGGTAGAAGAAGGAAAGGGGCGAAACTTCCATATCCCGGAGGTTATGGTTTGCAAGCCCTTTAGGCCAGAATGGGGCATGCAAACAGTACAAGACTTCTCCCTTCCTGCCAATCCATTTATTTTTTATCTATATTTTTCTCTCGGTGTGTCGGTATCTGTTTGTCTGGGTGTTTTTTTTCCTGTGCAGTTTTGGAAATCTCCTTGGTTGTCTTTGGTTCTATAACGATCCTGTAAAGAAAAGTTCTCATTGCGAAAAGAGAAGAACGGAGAACATTTAAAGGAAGACGATTTTTATTACTTTAGGCAGACCAAATTTTGCCACTATATTTTGTATCATGCCTACATAAGCACTGATGTAAATTACATTGTTGTTCATTCTTCATAATTAGGTGGTTATGGTCTGAGTTTCTTCTCTTTTCTTTATGTTCCTGTACTGTAGTTTGTACCGAATTATATTGTAATGCTTTTAGTGGTCTATCTCTGCAGATCCAGCTCTATCGTAATCTGCTGAAGAAGAAATCCTTGGAATTGAGTCAGAAAACCGAGCGTCTGGAAAACGGTTTGCTAAAGCTTCAAAGCACAGCATCTCAGGTGGATGACTTGAAGGCAAAACTGGCTTCCCAGGAGGTGGAACTGAAGCAGAAAAACGAAGATGCGGACAAATTGATCGAGAAGGTCGGTGTAGAGACGGAGAAGGTCAGCAAAGAGAAAGCGATTGCTGACGCGGAGGAGGAAAAGGTGCAAGTAATTGCCAAAGATGTGGGTGAAAAGCAGCGATCTTGTGAAGAGGACTTAGCAAAGGCTGAACCAGCTCTAATCGCAGCACAGGAAGCCTTGAACACGTTGAACAAGACAAACTTGACGGAGCTGAAGTCGTTCGGCTCTCCGCCCGGGGCTGTGGTGAACGTGTGTTCTGCAGTCATGGTCCTACTGGCACCGCCCAACAAGATCCCCAAAGACCGCAGCTGGAAGGCATCCAAGGTTATGATGGCCAAGGTGAGAAGGAAGAGCTTGTGCTTCCACCATTTGTTCTGGTGTAAAAACACCCGAGCAATGTGTTGGAGAATAACCAGCAATAATCGCCCTATTACGCAACAGAGATGAATAAAACGCAATCTTTAGCATTGAAGGAACAGAAACATTGTTTCTATACAAATTCGTTTAAATTGCTTTGCCACTTTCCGCTGTTGCATTGTGGGATAGAAATGAGGACACAGAAAAACGGAAACAAACAATATCTCAGACGGCTGCAAAGCTTCAAGTAAACTTTTGCTCAGGTTTGTACTTGTCGTTGAGAAAAATCTAATGCAGTCGGAAAACAACTTATTTTAACTTTTCCAGTTAAATAACCCAGTGTAAAAGACGAGTGATGATCCGTTGTGTCCTTACAATAATCATTAGCAATTGATTAATCTATTTTCGTAAACAGGTCGATCAGTTCTTAGATCAGCTCGTCAAATATGACAAGGAGAACATTCACGACAGTAACCTGAAAGCCATTCAGCCGTACCTTGACGATCCAGAGTTCCAGCCCGACTTTATTCGTAGCAAGTCGCTTGCCGCTTCCGGGATCTGTTCCTGGGCTATCAACACCATCTCTTTCTACAACGTCTACTGCGACGTCGAACCGAAGAGGCTGTCCCTTCAGGCCGCCAATGCGGAGCTGGCCGCTGCTGAAGATAAACTGGCTAAGATCAAGGCCAAGATCAAAGAGTTGGATGAGAGTTTGGCTGAATTGACTGCAGCCTTTGAGAAAGCCACATCTGAAAAGCTGAAGTGTCAAAAGGAAGCCGAGTCCACCGCGCGCACTATTGAGTTGGCCAATCGGCTGGTTGGTGGGCTGGCGTCAGAAAACGTTCGTTGGGCCGAATCCGTGAATGCGTTCAAGGAGCAGGAGAAGACACTGCCTGGAGACGTGCTTCTTACCACCGCTTTTGTGTCCTATGTGGGCTGCTTCACACGCAAGTACAGAGATAATCTGCAGAACGAGAAATTGCTCAAGTTCCTGAAAACACAGAAGGTACGTCCACTAATAGCAGTACACGGAAAAATATTCTTCGATTTAAATTGTTGGACTAAAATTTTTAAAACACTTGGGACAGGGAGTTGCAGTATAATCTTCTGATAATCTCGTAGATGTAAAGACTCCAGTTGTTTTATAGGTCCGTTTGTTGCAAACACAGTGCAAATATCAGCTAAATTGTTTACTGCATTCACCAATAGTGGAGCGGCTCAACATAGAAACTCACGACACCTATCCTCGCTATTTATTCATAGCTCACTTTCTGCTGGCCGTTTGCCTTTGAAAACCTTTTGAAGATAAACCTTTTCTTCAGTCCTCATTTTGAAATCTTTCCATCTATGATCCATACGACCATACGACCACGAACGGTTCTCGCCTTTCAGGCTCGTGCAGTTTTGTTGAGTTGATTACATTATATAGTTGTTGACTGGTGTTCTGTGGAACATGAGTTTTTGCGCACCCGAGGGAACTAATGTTACCCGAGGCC
>JAOBYG010363293.1:0-16224 GCA_025403545.1 Epizoanthus stellaris
TGGCCGAAAAGAGCTACGAGGAAGAGTTCAAGCTCGAAGGCTCGGTGGTGCGGGTGGGCTTGCGTCGGGCTGAGTGAGGAAACTCACTTCCGGGGCCGCAAGTCCCGGGGCGAGCTTCGGCATGGCGGAAATCAGACGCCCCAGCTCAAATAGTCTTGACGTTTGGGATCTAAGCCTGCGCCCACGAACTAGAGCTGTCATAGCTAGGCTATCTAGCCTAGAACAATCTCTACCTTGCGATTTTTGGCCCAGCATTCGACAGTTGATTCCGTACACGTCGGCCGCTCTTCGCCGAAGGAGATCGCCTTCAATTGTTGCTCGGGGACCCCTCGTGATCGAAGGTACTCAAGGACCGAATGGGCGTAGACCTGCCCCAAGGCGAGATTCTCCTCGTTCGTTCCCCGCTCGTCGGTATGACCGACGAGAATCACGACGACTTTTGGGTTCTCTTTTAGCCAATGAGCAGATCGCGCAAGGCTGCGACGGGCCTCTTCACTCAGCGCCGTGACTCCTTCTTCGAAGTACACAATATCGATTTTGGTCGAAGCTGATGGCCGCTCGGGAGCAAAGAAGATCTCTCTGAAGACTTTCATGGGAAAGGCAGGACCCGGGTCTGTCCTTCTATCCGGCAAGATCTCGTCGTGCCCGACCAAATCTTGGATCTCCGGATATTGCTCGACGAGACTTCCTATGACGCCCTTGGCGGCCTCTATTTGTTGCTGCGAATAACACTCCCAGCCTTGACCGCTATCATCGAGAAAAATCCATTCTTTCGGAACTTCTCTATCGGATGAAGACGACCAAACACCGTTATTCTCGGTCAGAGGACCTGCGTTCTCGAAGGAGATCCCGATGCTATTTCGGTTGAGGTTCGTGATGCTCTGCCAGCGACCTCGGCCGGCGTGGCTTGCCCCGAAGTCGAATGGAACCAGTTGGTGCACACTACCGTCTTTGGAAATCAACACATGGTAGCTGACACCCGATTCCCGCTTCACCATCCACGAAGTCGTGGCGGTGGTGGACGAAGCTGTGTAATGAAGTACGATGAGCTTTCTCTCTTCGAGCTGTGGCAAATGATTTGGCGACTCGAAAACGCCAACGGGCTTGCCTGCCGAATCAAGGAGAACGTGTTGGCGGATATTGAAAGTCGGCGCCTCGATGACCAATAGCGAAGCTCGTTCCAGCAGCGGATTTCTGGCGCCGCCGTAGTTATCGGCATAACCGCTCCAAACATCCGCGGCAATGAGGTCTTCAATCGAGGACGGCGGTTGCTGGGGCGGCGGCACGATCAGAGGCGGATTCTGGTCGGTGGTCGGTGGCATCAACGACAGGAGCCAGATTCCCAGAGGCACGAGAAGGAGGAATCCAAGACCCTGCCAATGGCGGGAGGTGGACCGAGATGGTTTCTCTGGAGGGCTCGTTTCATTGTCGCCAGCCGGAGCCACGAGGACCTTCGCTGGTTGCGCGCAACTTCCTAGATCCGCGACGAGATTGAGCAGCGGTTGGCCGAAATCGTTGAATTCGAGTAACTCGATGCCACGCGGCAGCTCACGTCGCAAACGCAGTGAGTGGTTCTGATGGACCAGTGCATAATGCGGTCCGGCGTGGCCGCCGAAAGTTTCGAGAACACCCTTGAGCTCCATTCCGAATGGCTCATCAGCGAAGCTGAATCCGATGAAGAGAAAAGAGCGCGCTGCCAGCAAGTGGCGGAGCGTCGCGAGTGCAGTGCGATAGCGGGCTTGGGACGCCATCTCTGCCGGATAGAGGTGTCTGTAGCCATCGGGGGTCAGGATCAAATTGGCAGCATTACCGATGCGTCCATGAAGGTGCCAGATGGTCGCGGTCTCAGTACTGCCACGACGCAGCAAATCGGCCTGCTCGGCTTGCGCCTCGATATCCCACGTATCGAGATCTTGCCGCAGGTCTGGCGGACAGGTCCAATCAAGAACCCGATCGTAGTTAGTGGTCACAACCAGGCGATTGCCCAGCCCCCAAACCGCGCCAGCCAGGCAGAGGCTAGCTTTCGAGGCCGTAGAACGCGGCGGATCGAGCTGTTCTTTCAAGAACGGCGCCCACAGCGCCCCCAATTCAGCGCGAAGCTCTTGAGCGGCGACCAAATAGTCGGCATCGTCACCCTCGAGCTTCGTGCGTACACGCGCCCCGTGCTCCGGTTTTCCTTCCTCGTCGAGACGTCCTGCGCCAGCTAACAGAAGCTGATGCCAGCTGGGAAAGAGACGGTTGCCGTCAAAACGGGTCACAGCCATCGAAACCCCGGCACCGACGAACGGAACCACGGTTCCCTCTTGCAGCCGTTTCTTCAGGTTGCGCGGAATCGTTGTCAAATCTTGGGCCCCTTGGTTGGACCAAGCTTTGTCGACATCCTCGCCGACTCTCTCTGAAGTGTCATCTGCCCTGTCTCCCTACTCCTTGATCTTCGGGCGGCGAGATTGCTGAGCTGTCGGCCGCCTTCCTACTACCTCTTTGCAGCTCTGCGGCGATGATTAGTTTATCGCTCCCGGTGCCGAACCTGGCTTCCGGTCACCGGTCCGCGCATCAGATGAGAGGATTCAGGGTTGGGTCTGATCCTAGGCTGAGGTGCCGCCGCTGTCGAAACTGTCGGAATAGCAGCGAGTTTTGGGCCAATATCAGACTGAGCCAATCGTCGTCGGGAGTATGAGGCGCCGAGCCCAGGTCGGTGCTGCTCGAGCCCCTTGGACCTGAGGCTCAGCGGTGCGAGTGAGATTGCGTCGTCGGACGCGCTCGGCGCGGCTATTCAGCTATCCAAATAGTCTTGACGTTGAGGAACTCCACCATGCCTTCGCGCGCCAGCTCACGGCCGAAGCCGCTCTCTTTAGTGCCGCCAAAGGGCAGACGTGGATCGCTTTTGACGAAGCCGTTTACGAAGACAGAGCCGGCGTCAATCTCTGGAATGAGTCGTTCGGCGCGGTGGCGGTCCGATGTCCAGAGGCTAGCGCCGAGGCCATAATCCGTGCCATTGGCGAGGCGCAACGCCTCTTCTTCGTCTTTGAACGAATAGATCGTGGCGACGGCACCGAAGAGCTCTTCTTGAGCGGTCTTAGAATCCGGGCCCAAGCCCGTGAGCACGGTCGGTGGATAGAAGTAGCCCGGGCCATCGAGAGCCTCGCCGCCACAGAGGACCTCGGCGCCTTCTTCTCGAGCTTTCTGGACCTGGCGCGCCAGCTGATCTCGCAGATCGGCGCGGGCGAGCGGGCCGATCTCGGTCGCTTCTTGCTTCGGGTCGCCGACTTCTTGCGACTTCATGGCGGTCGTGAAGCGGTCGAGGAATTCGTTGTAGATCTCTTCGTGCACCAGGAAACGCTTGGCGGCGATGCAACTCTGGCCACTATTCAGGCAGCGTGAGGCGACGCCTTGGGCGACGGCTTTTTCGATATCGGCATCGGCGAAGATCATGAACGGATCGCTGCCACCGAGCTCCATGACCATCGGTTTGAGCGCTCGGCCCGCCACCGCGGCGACTTCGCGGCCGGCACGGGTGGAGCCGGTGAGCGTGACGCCGCGGATGCTTCGATCTTCGATCACTCGGGCGGCTTGCTGGTTGCTCAAGTAGAGGTTCTTGAAAACGCCCTGCGGCACTCCCGCCTCGATGAAAATCTCTTCGATAGCTGCCGCTGCCCGTGGCGTATTCGGCGCATGCTTCAGAATGGCGACATTGCCGGCGACAAGCGCCGGAGCCGCGAAGCGAAAGACCTGCCAGAGCGGAAAATTCCACGGCATGATGGCGAAGATCGGCCCCAGAGCATCGAAGCGAATCCAAGCCTCGCTGCCGTCCGACTGGGCTTGTTGTGGCCGCAGATATTCGGCCGCGTTCTCGGCGTAGTGACGGCAAACCCAAGCGCATTTCGCCACCTCACCGCGGCCTTGAGCGATCGGCTTGCCCATCTCTGTCGCCATCAGCAGCGCCAGCTCTTGCGAGCGCCTCTCCAAGACGCATGCCGTTTCTTCCAGAAGATCGAGGCGTCGCTCGATCTTTCGTCGGCGCCAATTCTCGAAAGCAGATCCGGCGCTCGAGAGGGCGCCATCGATCTCGGCGTCTTTGGCGATCTCGAAAGTTTCGACCAGCTCACCCGTCGAAGGGTCGCGGGTGCGATAGATCTGCGTCGCGCTCATCTTCTAATGCAGCGGATCCAGCAAATCGATCTTGACCGACTCCGCGCCATCCGGATGGATCAACTCGAAATCGTGGCCAACCTGGCGCGCGGCTTCGAGAAGCTCATGCAGCTTCTCGACCGGATAGTCCTTGCCGCGAAATGGGATCAGCTCTTCCGGCGCATAGGTCAGGTAGAGCGTGAATGGCTCGCCCAGAAGACCCGCATCTTCGCGGCCACCGAAGAGCATCTCGAAGGTCGCGACGTCGGGGTTGCCGTGATGACCGTCACCAGAGAAGACGTAATGATCCGCCGTGATGTCGCGGAAGGTCGACCTTTCAACGTTGCGGTCGCTGCCATGGTGCGGCAGCTTGAAAAGATCGACGTGCAGGCGACCGTCAGCATCGAGTAGATCCTGCTCACGCAGACTTTCCATCATGAAGTCGCCACGGGCGTCGCCGGTGAGCAATATGGACTTGCCCTCGGCTTCGGCGATCACCACGATGCTGGCCAGATTGGCAGCGGATCTATCGCTGAAAGAGGCGCTTTCGGCCTGTTCGAGCTTGCCTTTGGCGTCGAGCTTCCTGAGCTCTGCCTCCCATTTCGTATGCAGCGCTTCGAGCTGAGCGCGCAGCGGCCCGACCAGGCGCAGGGTCATGCCATCGCCGAATTCGCGCGGCTCCTCATCCGCCTCGGCGACCAGGAGCGGCGGCCTGAGACTGAGCGCCCGAGCGTTGTCGCGCAGACGGCGCCCTTGATTCACGCTCGCCAGAATCAGCGCCGTATCGTGTTTGACGAGCTCTTGATCAAAGAAATCGTCCCCAGTCGACGCGGCCGCGACGGCGCCATGAGCTGAAGTGCTGAGATCTTCGGCGCGGTTGCCGAGCAGATCATCGAAGCTGTTATGCCACATCTCGAAGATCTGAAAAGGCTTCTCATCCATCTCATCGATCAGCTGCTGCGTCAGATGCAGGATGCCGTCGATATGGTCATCATCGATATGGCTCACCATCAAGAGCTCGATCGGCAAGGGCTCGCCAGCGTCGGTCAAGCCGCCTTGCTTTCGCAGCTCGTCGAGACGATCACGCAAGCGCTCGTAGACATCGAAGGTCGGTCCGCCGTCGATCACGATCAGACGCGGCTCTTCTTGGACACCGTAATGAAGCAGAAGGCAATCTCCGGCTTCGGCTTTCAAGGCTTCGAGGGTGAAAAGCATGATGCCTCCTTGAAATCAAAATAGACGTTGGCGATCAAACAGACTGCAGAGCGCGCAAGGCGTCGAGCATGCCGGCGCCTTGGAAATGCCGCTCGCGACCGAGGTCGGTGGCGGTTTTGCAAAGAATCTCCTTGATCCGGCGCGGCCGACCCATCAGCTCGAGATGTCTGGCCATGAGCAGCGCCGCGGCACCGCTGACATGAGGCGCCGCCATGCTGGTGCCGTCCAGCCTCTCGGAGCGGCCGCCGGGAATAGTGCTGGTGATCTTCTCTCCCGGCGCCACCAGATCCGGCTTGGCGCGACCGTCACCGGTCGGGCCGCGGCTGGAAAAAAAGCTCACACCATAAGTATGCGGACTCAGGCGATGGGTCGCGCCGACGGTGATCACGGCGTCGGCATTGCCCGGATCGGTGATCGACATGGGGCGATAGCCAGCGCCCACAGTGCCCTTGGCTTCTTTTTCATCCCAACCGGCATTGCCGCTCGCCGCCACCACCACGACGCCCGAGGAGACCAGGCGCTCACATTCCTCGCAGACCGGTGTGCGCCCACAAGCATAATTCTTGACGTCGTGGCGGATTGACAGGCTGAGGTTGGCACCGTGAATCGTCAGCAACTCTTTTTGTAGATTCAAATATTGAATGAATTGCAAGGCCGCCAGCACGGTGAATTCGTCATTGGGACCAAACGGATCCAAAACCCGCATATCGTAGATGCGGATATCAGGACATATGCCGAGCATGTCGCGACGTCTTTTGCGCGACCCCGGGGACTCCCCATTTTCTTGCCAGCGCCAATCGGCTCCCAGAATGCCGGCGACGTGGGTGCCGTGATTGGTGATCGGTACTGGATAGTCGCCGTCATGCGCGACCTGCAAAAGCGGGTCGAGCAGCTCCCAATCGATCTCACGGCCTTTTTCGATGCGGTTGGCGAGATCGGAGAGCTGTCGGCGAAGGCGCCTGGACGGATCCCGCCGCGGCGTACCTTGCCGTTCGCGATCCTCGCGCGCCAGCAGCTCCTTGATCGACGCCAGCTGCTCATTCAGAGCGCTATCGCGGAAGTCCACGCCTTCGACTTTGCGGGCTCGCAGAAGCTTGCGCACCACGTCTTGGTCGAGCAAGGGGCGCAGTCGCGTGAAGTCATAGGTCTTCTCGATACGGGTGCGCCCGGGCCAATCTTCGGCATCGTGATCCGGCCCATCTTCTTTGCGCCGCTGTCTCAGAAAAGCCGGATGCCTGGCGTCGATCCCGGAATCGAGCACCGCCCAGGCCAAGCGTTGACATTTGATATCGAAGAGCTGAATCGCGGCATCGGCCTTGGTCGTCTGCCGAGAATCGCTCACCGCCTGAGTCGCCGGGCGATTGCGATTGATCAGCCACAGAGACGGGTCCTTCGCCTGCATGCCCGGCATGCTGCTTTCGAGCAGCTGGCAAGCAGCATCGACGATCGGACCATAGTCCACTCCCGAAGACCCATCACTTCCTTTGCTTTGCTTGACTGGCAAGGAATTGATGCGATTCTCATCGAGCTCGAGCTCGAGCGCTTTGGCGGCCTTGAGGTCGAGCTTTCTGGCCCAGCGGATGGTGCCGATGATATTGACCATCCAGAGCAGATCGGCCGCCAGCGCCAGATCGATCTCCGGGTCTCCTGCCGCGCGTCTGGCGTTGGCGAAACCTTGCAGCGAAACGCGAGAATGACTCTCCGGCATCTGATGACGGGCCCAAAGCTCGAGGGCGTGCACGAGGTCTTCGCGCGCGAATGAGCTCAAGAGATCCTTGAGTGTGGCACCGTTCATCTCCTCGCCATCACGTTCCGGCAGCGCATCTCCCCAGACGAAAGTCCGCCACCACGGCGTGAGCGGCAAGAGCACCTGCACCATCTCCTCAAAGTCCAGCTGCGCGACGACAAAGGACTGCGTATAGGCCACTCGCGCCAAGATGATGTCGGCTTCTCGCCGTAGCCGCAGTCGATCGCGGAGCTCTGAAGCCAAGGCGGCTGGCCCGGCATCTCGATGCGGCGTCAAGAGCAGGTCGATCGATTGATGCTCTTTTTTTCGCCGACGCCTACGGTCGACATCCGGATGGCCGGCTTGGCGGCTCATCTTGTGCTCTTGCTCGACCAACGAAGGCGTCGCATAGAACGCCCACACTTCAGGCAGCACGGGCGAGTCCTGCGTCAAGCGAAAAAGTCGGCCGAAGCCGTAAACCAAACCATCGACGAGGCCGGGGGAAAGCTCCATGATTCACCTCCCGAGGAGCGTTTTCTCTTCGATCGTGCTGCTATTTTAGCCCGGAAAATTCGCCAGGCATGCTCACCAGGCGAGACGCAAAGCGCCGGGCAGCACGCGGAAGGTCGCGGGGCCGGCGTCGAGCGTTTCGCCATCGAGATCGAAAGGGAAGAAATCCGGCGGCGGTGTGACGCGGATGCTTCGACCACGGCGCACCTGGATTTGCCGCAGACGAATATGCCGGCCGGTCAAGAATTGCGGCATACGCCAAGGCAGCTGCCAGCGCGGAACGGGCGGCACCAGGACGACATCGAGCAGGCCATCATCGATCTCAGCGTCGGGCGCGACTTTCATGCCTTTGCCGAAATACTTGCCATTGGCGCAGGCAACGACGAAAAAAATATCGTCGGTCAAGAGCTCGCCATCGACCTCGATCCGGCACGGCCGTGGTTCATAACGCCATAACGCCCCGAGGGTGGCGAGCAGATAGGAGCCGCGTTCGCTCTTCGAGTTCACAGCCAGATCGACAGCGCCGGATAGGCCGATCGAGGCAATATTCAAACAATAGCGACTATTCCCGGCAGCAGTCTCGATAGCAATCGCGTCGATCGGCCGCGGCGCGGCCTCGAGTGTTTGACGTAATGCCTTGAGGGGATTTCGCGTCAAGCCGAGCGTACGGGCAAAATCGGAGCCAGTACCCGCCGGGATCAGGCCCAGAACCAAATCCTCACCGCGTTTTTCTGCCAACACGACATCGATCGCGAGATTGGCCGTGCCGTCACCGCCGACGATGAGTAGCCGTTCGATGTCGCCGAGGCGATCTCGCAGAATTCTTCGCGCTTGCGCAGCAGAGCCGGGACGCAGCATTTCGAAGTCTTTGAGGCAGGGCTCTCGGGCTTCGACTTTGGCCCAGGCCGCGCCGGCCTTACCGCCGCCGGCAGCGCCATTGACCATGACGGCCGTCTTCACGTTTTGACTCCAGAGGCCTCCGCGCTTTTGTTGCTGGGCGGCTTGCCTGCGGATTCGCCGCCTTTCCCGGCCTCGTCGACAACGCCCTTGGGTGACCAGGCGATGGCATCGCCAGCGAAGCGCTCGAGCTCCTCGTCGCGGCGAGTCGCCGACCAGCCCAACTCTTCTGCTGCCACTGCCGCCACTCTCTCCGCCACTTCAGCCGCCTGGTCGGGTCTCCACATGCCGAGACGAGCCCGACGTAGCAACAAATCCGAGAGGCGCACGACGCCGCCGAAGCGCAGCCAGGCTCGAATCTCAGCCACTGACAAATCGACATCATCCTGCAGGCGCCAACGCTCGGCGGGGCTGGATAGCTCGCACGCCGTCCACGCCAGCGCGGCAAGGCGCCGCGCCATACCGCTCGCCACCGACGCATCGAGTCCGTAGACCTTCTGGAGCCGTTGCGGCAGATCTGCAGGCGCCAAGCCGGCCAGGGGCGTGCCATCAGTCAAACATTCGGAAAGTTGGCGCACGCGGGTCTGAGGTAGATATTCCAACGCTTCATCGAGCACCTGCTCGGCCGTCGCCCGCCAGGTGGTGAGCTTGCCACCCGCGACGTTGAGCAGGCCGTGCTCATGCCAGATCTTCTCCTCGCGGCTGGCCTCGGATGGATCGTCGACATCCGACGCGATGACCGGTCGCACGCCGGCAAAGGCGCCGCGGATATCGGCGGTGGTCGGCGCTGCGTTCGGAAAAACGGCGGCCGTAGTTCGCAGAATATAGTCGACTTCGGCTCGAGTCGGCCGCGGGTCATTGATCTCGCCATCGTGGAAGAGATCCGTCGTGCCGACCAGCGCGCCTTCGGGATGCGGGATGAAGAAGATCGGGCGCCCGTCATCGATCGAGGGAATCGTCAGCGCGGCTTCGAGTGGCAATTTCTCACGGTCGAAGATCAGGTGAGAGCCGCGCGACGGCCGCACCGTGCGATCGTCGTGGCCGAGCAAGGCGCGCAGGGCATCAACCCACGCCCCAGTCGCGTTGATCACCAGCGAAGCGCGCGCTTCATGCACCGCACCACTCAGGTGATCACGGATTTGCAGGCCGACCAGCTGACCTTCCGCGTCGCGAATCCCCGCCTCGGCGCTGGCTCGGGTCAGAATCAGGCCGCCATAGTGGAACCCCGTCGCGGCAACGGCCACGGTCAGTCGCGCGTCATCAGCCAACGCGTCTTGATAGAGCAGCGCGCGGTCGAGATCTTGGCGTGGCAGCTGGGGCGCGAATTCCTCGATCTCGTCACGTTTTAACCGTCGATGCCGATTGCCCTCGACGGTCAGGCGGTCATACATCCACAGACCGACTTCGACCATCCAACCCGGGGTCTTATCGCCGCGATAGGCCGGAAAAACAAAGGGCAGCGTCTGCACCAGATGCGGACTGAGCGCCAGCTGACGGTCGCGCTCATGGCAGGATTCCCGCGTCACGCCGAATTGCATCTGCTTCAGATAGCGCAAGCCACCATGGATCAATTTCGAGCTGCGCGACGAGGTGCCGGAGGCCAGATCATCCTTCTCTACCAGCAGCACCCGCAGGCCTCGCTGAGAGGCGTCGAAGAGCACGCCGCAACCCGTGATGCCGCCCCCGATCACGATCAGGTCGAAGGATTTATCCAAAGAAGCTATCGCTTGCTCACGCCACTGCCGATGAAACATCGCGTCTCCTATCTAGAAAAGTCGTCAAATCTCGAGACGGTCGTCGCTATCCAGGAGGATATGAGGATTCATCACGCCCGCCGGGTCGAGCTCCGCTGCCGCCGCACGCAAGAGTCGCGTCCCACCCTCGCCCCATTCCCGCGGCGCCCACGGCGCATGCCACGAGCCGACACCATGATGGTGGCTGGTGGCACCGCCCGCTGCCATCACGGCGTCCTGGGCGCGTCGCTTCAATCCGGCCCAGCGCGCGATGGCTTGATCGGCATCTTGGGGGCAGCGAAAGAAGAAGGTGAAATAGAGCGAGACGCCGTCCGGATAAGGATGGGAGAGATGACATAAGACCGGAATCCGCGACTCGGAGCCTTCAACCGCATCTGACAGAGCGGCGGTGACCGCTCGATGAATCTCTTGCACCTGCGACCAAGGCGCTGCCGTCTCGAAGGTATCGGTGGCATAGCCGCAATCGAGCAGGCCGTCGCGCAGGTAAGGGTGATGGAAACGATCGCGCCGCCAATTCTTGCCCGGCCCGGCACCCATCCAGACCGCGCGATGGCGACGGGCGATCAGCCGCACGTCTTCAAAAGCGACGTCGACCTCTTGGGCGCTGCCCTTGGCGCCGAAAAGCACCAAGCAGCCGCGGGCCACGCCGCGCAGGCGCAACCAGGCGCGCAGCGCCGGCTCGAAGGCCGACTTCGCCAGGCCGACGGTGAGCGCGACTTCTGTTTCCGGCTCGTCTGAGAGTCGCAGCATCGAAAGAGCAACGCCGCTTTGCGCCAGGTCACGGCAGATTTCCGTGCCGCTTTGAAAATCCCGCGCCAGGGCCGCTTCAACCCGCATCGTCTCTGGCGCTCGGGTGGCGCGTAGCGTGGCGCGGGTGATGACACCAAAACGCCCTTCGCTGCCGGTTAACCACCAGCGTAGATCCGGCCCAGCCGCCGAAGCCGGCAAGGCCGGAACGCTCAAGCGCCCGGCTGGCGCCACCGCGTCCAGACCGGCCACCAAATCGCCGATGCGACCGTAGCCGAAGCTCTCCTGGCCCGAAGAATGAGTCGCCACCCAGCCACCGACGGTCGACAGCTCAAAGCTCTGCGGGAAATGCCCGAGCGTGAAGCCATGCTCAGCGAGCGCCGCTTCCACTGCCGGCCCGGTCGTACCGGCGCCGAAAGTCGCCAACCCGGAGACCTCGTCGAAGGATTCGAGGCCGGAGAATCGAGCCAGATCGACGGTCAATGCTCTGCGCTCATCGGGCACCACATTGACGCCGCCGGTCACCGACGTACCGCCGCCCCAGGGAATCACCCGCACGTCGTGCGTGGCTGCGGTCTGTAGCAGCTGCTCGAGCTCATCCGCGTCCGCCGGCTGCGCCACCGCGTCGGGTAACGCCGGCAAGCAGCCCGAACGCATCCGCAAGATGTCACTCAGCCCCTGACCGCGAGCGTGAGTAAGCCGATCCTCGGCGCCGTCGGAGACTTGCAAAGAGCCCCACGCC
Source organism: Epizoanthus stellaris (assembly GCA_025403545.1). Lineage (NCBI taxonomy): Eukaryota > Metazoa > Cnidaria > Anthozoa > Zoantharia > Epizoanthidae > Epizoanthus > Epizoanthus stellaris. Next base: position 11,720 of record JAOBYG010363293.1, read on the forward strand.
GGTAAATCACGACCCGCCTCGATCGTGAATCGCGTCCGCTCAAACGAAGGGAAAGGCCCGGTCGGGGCACCCAGATGCCCGCGCAACCACTCCAACATCGGTGGCGGAGGCGAGAAGCTCTGGTCGCTGAATCCCCAACCGCCGAGCTTTCTCTGTCGATCCTTGCTCGAGCTCATGGCGACCTCAGCTTCCTGCCTTCTAGTCCCAGGCTATGGCTAACGATTCTCGGGCTCACGCGATCGATCTTAACCCGCCGTTCCGAATGACTAGGCCAAGAGCGAATATCCGAGCGATATCGACCTCTAGTCCCGCTTCAGGGCCTGCTCGACCCCGGCGGCTGGCCGGCGTGCTCGCTTCTGCGTACCTTGAGATGCGGTCAGTGGCTGGGCGGAGTCGCTGACCCAACCGAACTTCCTGGGACTCTGCAAGACCCATGATTCGGACGTTCTCTCCTCCTCACCCCGGCGGCTAGCCGGGGTTTTTTAATGCCCGCTTCGAGGGCCAGCCATCAAGATTCCGGGGCACGGTAGCCGAGCCACAGAAACGCGCGCGGTTCAGCGCCCTCTGCCGTGGCCAGCGGCGTTGCCACCTCGATGGTCCGCGACTGACCCACGCGTTGCACGACGCCGTCCGCTTCGAGCGCCCAACTCGCCCGCGGTCCCGCCTTGCCGGTGGCGAGCAACTTGCGGTCGCTCGACACCCTCACCGCGCCATCAGGAGCGAGCACATGCACGAAGGCGACACCCGGCAATTCCAAGAGTCTGAGTGCCGCGCGATCGACATCAAGCCAGCGCTCTTCCGCAACCAGAGCCTCGATACCGGAGGCAAAAGCGACAGCTGAGGCCGTGGCTTCAGAGGACAGGGCGGCGGCGACCGCTGCATTGGCCTTCTGAAGCTTCGTCTGATGCTCAGCCGTCAATTGATCCTTCTGCGCCTGCAGCTCGCCGCGATGCTCGATGCCCAGCCACCACCATGCGCCATAACCGACACCAGCGATGATTATCAAAACCAAAAGCTCCCACAGCCAGCGGGGTAGTCCTTTGCGTGTGCTCGTCATATCGACTCCTTTTGAACAAGCAGGACTCTAGCATCGCAGGTGATCTAGATTGCCACGTAAGTCGAATCACCGCGAAGCTTGATTGCCGCGGCGCGGCGTGAATCGTGGTATTTTCCGCCAAGATCGCCACCAGGAGATGCCATGAGCCAAGTGCCGCCCAAGATCCCTAAAATTGAGCCTTCACCAGCGCGCGTGCGCGAGCTGATTCCCGCCGATTCGACGACCGCCGAAATCGATCAGGCGCTCAAGGATCTGCGGGCACATAGCGCGGAATGGGCGGAGTTACCGACCGCGGATCGGCGCTCGATCCTCCAAGAAGTCACCAAAGATTTCGCGGCCGTGGCCGAGCCTTGGTTCGAGCGCTGCCGCGACGCCGAAGGCATCCCCGCCGACCGGCCAGCGGCGGGCGAAGAATGGTTGAGCGGGCCTTATATGATCCTGCGCAACCTCACCCTTCTCGACCGCTCACTCGAGCAAATCGGCCGCTTCGGCAAACCGAAAGTTCCCGGACCGATCAGCGAGCGATCCGACGGCACGACGGTAGCGCGGGTCTTTCCGACCGATATCTGGGATCAAGTCTTCTATAGCGGCGTCACCGGCGAAGTATGGATGCAGCCGGGCGTGACACCTCAAAACCTCGGCGAGACGATGGCGACGGCCTACCAAGGCGAGGCCGAGGGCGGCATCTCCCTGGTGCTCGGTGCCGGCAATGTCTCTTCGATCGGGCCGATGGATGTGCTTTATAAGCTCTTCGTCGAGAAGAAGACGGCGATCATCAAAATGCATCCGGTCAATGCTTATCTCGGCCCGCTGATCTCCGAGGGCTTCCAGGCGCTGGTCGATTGGGGCGTGCTGCGAGTGGTCTACGGCGGCGTCGAGGTCGGCCAATACCTCTGTGAGCACACGGAAGTCGATGAAATCCACATCACGGGCTCGGATAAGACCGTAGAAGCGATCGTTTTCGGCCCCGGCGAAGAAGGCCAGCAGCGCAAGAGCCAACGCCAACCACGCAATGCGAAGCCGATTTCCAGCGAGCTCGGCAACGTCTCACCGGTGATCGTCGTGCCGGGAGGGTGGTCAAAAGGCGACCTGGCTTTCCACGGCGAAAATATTGCCTCGATGTTGAGCAATAACGCCGGCTTCAACTGCAATGCAGCTCGCGTGGTGATTCAACATCAAGGCTGGTCGCAGAGAGCGCCTCTGGTCAACCAGATACGCAAAGCGCTCGGCTCGACTCCGACCCGTCACGCCTTCTACCCCGGCGCCGCCGAGCGTTGGGCGGCCTTCATCGATGCGCACCCGGAAGCCGAGCAGCTCGGTCACCCCGGCGACGGCGAGCTGCCCTGGACGCTGATTGCAGGAACCGATCCGGAGCAAGAAGACGATATCTGTTTCCGTCAGGAGGCCTTTTGCAGCGTGCTCGCCGAAACCGCCATCGACGCGCCATCAACGGCCGATTTTCTCGACCGCGCCGTGTCTTTTTGCAATGAGCAGCTCTGGGGCACTCTGAACGCAGCGATCCTGATCCACCCCAAATCGCTCGCCGACCCGGAGACCCAAGCCGCCTTCGAGCGCGCGCTCGAAAATTTGAATTACGGCACCGTCGCCGTCAACGCCTGGCCCGCCGTCGGCTACGGCTTGGTAGTGACGCCTTGGGGCGCCCCTCCGGGACACGATATCTACGATATTCAAAGCGGCACCGGCGAGGTCCACAACACCTTGATGTTCAGCCGCATTCAAAAGACCATCGTGCGAGTACCCTTCCGCATGCGGCCCAAGCCGGTTTGGTTCGCCAGCCATAAGACTGCCAACAAGATGGCTGAGAAGGTCGTCCGATTCGAGCTCGAGCCGTCGATCCGCAAACTACCTGGCATCTTCTGGGAAGCGCTTCGAGGCTGAGCTGAACTTGATCTTGAGAAGCCAGTTAGGTCCCTCCATCTCGATGTTTCCGCTGGCTCGGACACTGGGAGCGCGGCGTCCCGCCGGCTCTTCGGATGGCATTCAGAGCAGGCAAGATGCCTGCGCTCCCAGTAGATTCGCTCCAGTACAGGCCGAGCTCGATCGTTTCAACCTCGTATGATCCGCCGGCTCGGCGCCGGTGGCGGGACTAAGCTGAAACTTCATCCTGAGAAACGTTCCAGCGGCGATGTATTTGTCAGCTCGGCCGATTCTTGAACCCCAACGGGGTTGAATATCAAAGCCCAGGGTAAGCGAAGCGCCACCCTGGGTTGTCACGCAACAGGCCACCCAGCCCCAACGGGGTTGAATATCTCTTTGTCGCCTATCGAAGTTGAAACCCCTCCCTGGCGTGCAAGCGACAGACAGGGATTGAAATCCCTGTCTACTATCCCTTGTCCATGTACGGTTCCGAACACCCCTGTTCAGAGCCGCACGGCCCGGACGCCGGCAAAATCCTTGAAATCAATGATTTAGCTGTTTTTCCGACGGATGTCAGATGGCACCGCCTTTGCTTTGATGACCGGTATGGACCGGGAAATCACAGCTCACGATCGATTCCGCCGACGCCTCGCCCGGGCCTGGCGGCCGGCTCTTTTTGCCCTCGGCTTAGTCGCCGTCGCGGTCTGGACGCTCGGCGCTCTGCGACCCAGCGCAGATCTTGATGGGCTGCGCATCGCTGCCGTCGAGAGGGCAGATCTCGAAGCGGTGATCACTGCTCTCGGCACGGTTGAGCCGGCGGCCGAGCGGGTGATGACGAGTCCGGTGGATGCGCGTCTGATGCGGGTGCTTCAGCGGCCCGGCAGCGTGGTTGAAGAGGGCGAGATCCTGCTCAAGCTCGACCTCAGCGCCACCGAGCTCGAGCTTTCGCAGATCAAAGGCCGACTGGAGCAGACGCATTCCAGGCGCCTCGAGCGCCAGCTCGAGATCGAGAAGGAGCAGAGCGATCTGCGTAACCGGCACAGAATCGCCGAGCTCGAGCTCGAAGAGGCGAAATTCAGCCTCGAGCAATCGCAGCGTCTAAATGCCGAGGGACTGATCAGCATTTCTACCCTGCGCGCCTCGGAGACCCGGCGGCGCCGACTCGAGATCGAAATCGAAGGGCTAGCGAACCTGATGGAAAACGCTCGAGCGTCGGCAAAAGCTCAGCTCGCCGGAATCGACGCCGAGATCAACAGCCTGGAAGACGAGAGAACGCAGATCGAGCGCACTCTCAAACGCGCCACCGGTCGCGCCGAGCGGGCCGGGGTTTTAACCTGGGTGCTCGAGGAAGAGGGCCGGTCGGTGCTGCGCGGCGAGGCCCTGGCTCGTCTCGCTGATCTCGACAGCTTCCGCATCGCGGCCTCAGTTTCTGATGTTCACTCCCAACGTCTCGAGGCGGGATTCGCCGTCCGTGTACCGCTCGGCGACGAGTTCTTGCGCGGTCGCATCAGCCGCGTATTGCCGGCGGTGGAGGAGGGCGCGATTCGCTTCGTGGTCGACCTCGAACAAC
>JAOBYG010365515.1:0-10000 GCA_025403545.1 Epizoanthus stellaris
ATGCTATGAATATTAAGTACCGCTCGACGAGCGGTACTTGAATGACACACTTTGTCCGTAGCGAAGCTGTCATGATATTAAATGAAAGCAATAATAATAGAAATCCTTTTTCCTCAACAGAATGTTCCGCACATTCGCATGTCAGGGAAGTGGTACAGCGAGACAATCCATGTGAAGGTATATCAATGATACTGATATTTTTTGTTACGATACTGTCTCTGTTCTGTTCCATGTTATTCTTCATTCCACCGTTGTAGATATCCGTTCATTGATAGTTACTGCATCTTGGACTTTTTAAAGCATTCAATTATATAAAAATACTACAAGTTAGTGTATATAACTAACCGTCCGCGGACAAGGATGTTAAGCCGTTGGTTTTTTCTCTCGACAACGTATCAGGGAATTCAAAAGAAACTACGCACTTGTCGATAGGCTAATGCCGGTGTTGTGGTCTGTTTGCTGAGGGTACAACTCAACGTCTCTGACGGTAATTGTTGTGAACCGCATTCAGCGGTCTGGCTAAGATCCTCAAGTACATGTAAAATAGTCTAAAACTTGGTTTAAATCCCATCTGAGTCAGTGATTTTTTTTCACTGATTTTAGTCAGCGTTTGTTGTATTGAACTTACAATGCAAAACATGTTTCTGCATGAGAAGCCCTGCGGGGAGCACCTGTATATATATATATATAATTATGTAGCATGTATAACTCTAGCAATCTCTGTATCATCATAATACGAAACTAGTGCACTTGTTCTAACATGGACTTAGTGGTAACAACTAAGAAAAGACAAAATTACCTAAGTTCGTTATCGCACAAGCTTGTCATCTCATACAGTATCCACACTGGATGCTAAATATGTTTACAGTAATCATATTTTAAAACATTCCGATAATCGGAGTATTAAAACAATCTGACGCATGGCTCCAAACTTCAATGGACAAATTTGGTTATAACATTTAAATATTCCTTTAGCCCGTTAAAACGTAGCAACGCATGGCAACACAAACATATCTTGCTAAACAGATTTGTTTTATCCATGCTCTATGTTTGGTCTGAACGCAATATATACGCTTTTTTGCAAGAACAACTTTATAAAAACAACGAGGCTAAAATTGCCCAAAATTTAAGAACAATTTAAGAACAAGCTCAGGCTGAGGTTTAGAAACATAACATTGATCGGTATATTTGCAAATGAAAACTGAAATTCACGACTAAATAAGCAACAAAACACAATCGTTTTCCCTCTAAACTGGACTCTGTCGAGTGAAACAAATGCTAATTACATATACGCGCGGTTGACATGGCTCGAATTTCGGTTATGATTTATATGGACAGGTTTTGGGTCCTTTTGGAGTTTATTTCGTAGTTTTGTTGTCTTAAAAATAAGAACAACTTAAGAACAATTTAGACTGAAGTTGCCTCAAAATACAAGAACAACGAGGCTCGGCCAAATTATCTGGTTCTTATAAATATAAAAGCATGTAACATTATCAGAGTAGTCATTCAGGTGGAAGTATTTGTGTTGATTAGCATTAATTATTTGTGAATGTAACTTTTAAAATGACCTTTGTCCGAACCAGCTATCGGTTACATTATGATTGATATAAATGTCTTTCAAATTTTTAAAGGTGCTTGAAGTTGAAAAAAAATTGTTGACACTATATATTAATTTAAACTTACACAAACGCTGTACTCTTACTCAAAGGTAGTCCCAGTGTACGACCATGACTGGATCAAGGGTAACCCAGTTACCAGCAACAAAACGGCTCCAAGTAAGTTACTATGCCACAAGGATTTCTAACGTTTACTTCGCATCAATTTGGGCATGTCAGATGCAGCATAGCCCAACATGGCGCTCGCGGCGGCTCGACAAAACACTCGTAACCAAGCCAATTCATGCATTTTTTAAAAGTATGGAAATAATAATTGGTAAATTCATCAATAAGGTTTAATGTAAGAGATCAGCCTCTTTATTTTTGTAATCGCTGTACTTATTTTCATCTTGATGGGGAAGGTGGATAATAAAATTGATTTTTGTGGCTGAAATTGGCAGAAACAATCACTCCTGAACTTGTAACAAGAAGTTCACTCTAAATTCATTTTGTTAACTTGCAGGTCTTAATTCAAATGAGCTGAAAGTGCGTGGATTGACTATTGGCGAGTTTCAACAAGCTCCAAACGGCACCCTTGCTCTGAACGTATCTTGGGAAAAGCCGGCTTTCAACTATAGCTACATTAAACATTACTCAGTGCATTTCATTAACGGCCATAGTCAAGAGGTTATAACGAAAACGGTAAGTTGAATTCAACTCGAACTAACAGCACAAGGGTACCACACAGTTTACTACCGATAGGTCTGGTACTGTTAAATGGATAAATATTTAATAGTACTTGCATAGTCACAAACAAATTAATGTAACAATGTGATAAAGAACCCTCTTTGAAATCGAATTACTAAATAAATAATAGAGTAAATTTAGAAAGAAAGTAATTAAAATTATTTTTAGACAAGAATGTTACTTTTAACTCTTGCTTAAAAGATTCAACTTTTTCGGAACAAAAAACTTATAGTTTGGATAACGAAAGCAACCGGATAGAAATCATCTAAATTGAGGATGGTTTCTTTTCTCCACAGAATATTCCACAGATTCGCATATCAGGGAGGCGGCACGGAGAGACAATCCATTTGAAGGTATCATCAACGACAGTATTCCTTTCTTTCTCTGTTCAGTTCTGTTCCTTGTTATTCTCCATTCAACTATTGTGTGCATATGTCCTCTCATTTCTGCTTTATATTGCTACCATGTAGTTACTACTATCTTGGACTAAAGTTTCGTCGGATTGGAGCATTCCACTCACATAAATTCTACACGTTACTGCAGCTCTAGGAATCTGTAACTCTCGAAGGACTTGGTCATTGCTGCAAAAATAGTGCAGGTGTTCTAACATGGGTTAATGCTAACAAAAACGAAAAAGAAAATTTACAACATTAGTAACTACGAAGTTGATTCTTTACCATATAAGAGTAGTCATTCATGGGAAAGTAATTATTGGATTATAGTAGCAAGGTAACTCAACTACCTTTATGTGAACTTGCTATCTGTTGATTTATACTTGAAACAAACGACTTTAAATTTTCAAAGGTGTTTGAAGTTGAAAATGGTTGTTGATAGTAAATTAACCCGAACTTACACAAACGCTGCATGTACTCTTACTCAAAGGTAGTCCCAGAGTACGGCCATGACTGGATCAAGGGTAACCCAGTTACCAGCAACAAAACGGCGCCAAGTAAGTTTTATACCACAAGGCGTTCTAATATTGCTTCATATCTTCCTACAAAATTGATTCGTATGGATAAAATCAAGATCGACTTCTCATCCTCTTGTACTTTTGCCATACGAACTTAGAATTACTATTAATATCAGCTGTTATAGCACCAACACCATACATCTTTATATCCTTATACGTAAGAACCACCTTCAAAGGCCCGATAACGTTTACTGGAATGACTCCCAATGAAATTTCGTTCTCAAATCGATTTGTATTCAGCCGCTGCCGGGAAATCTCGGCCACGATTTTATGTTCTCAAAGTCTGAAGATCCAAGATGGCGGAGGGAAACTGGGAATGGCCTATCAGTTAGGCATGCTTGGTTCAATATTGCAATATATTGATCTACCAGTATCCTGAATGTTAATTTAGAAATTATATATCGATGTTTTTATGTCTCTCACTTTAGGTATTTAGAATAAAAATATATTTACTATTTGCTGGAATTTGAAGTGTACTATTTAGGTTCCATGTTCCAACTACGAAAATGTTTTTCTTGAAATTAGTTTCACTTCCAAAGCTCAACGATGACCTTTTCTTCAAAACGCTCTCATCTTCTTGGATTACGAAAAATGAAGGCAAAGCTGGTAGCATGCATAGCTATTGGTATATGTGAGAAACATAGTTGGTGATATGTTATTTGTTTCTAGTTATGAATTGAATTATCACAATAATTCATTCTGTGTATGTGCTCGTGTTCTAGTACTTGATAGCAAGGAACTGAAAGCTTACGAGGTCACTCTTTCCATAACCCTTTTTCAGAACTATCTCGTGTGTTTGGATTATTTTAATAGTTGGTGTTACACGCGAAGGCATAGTTGGTGGTAGTATGTTATTTGTTTCTAGTTTAAAAACTTGATTTTTCACAATAGGAGAATTTAAGATGACGTCACTTTTTACATTTTGGTTCATTAGCATAGGTCCGACTTCAAGCTTCAAAGAAACGAATTTCATAGATCGATAGAACATAGCACAGTTAGTAGTCACCGACAATGTGAGCATGATATGCTGAATACTTTTGAGGAACGAGTCTTTGAAAACTTCAAATGTTACAGATAATGTATAATGGAGGCAACTCTGCTTGAAGTCAGATTTATGCTAATGAAGCAAAATGTAAACAATGACGTCATGTGCAATCGTCCTATAACTCACTCTGTGTACGTGCTCGTGTTCTAGTGCCCGACAGCAAGGAACTGAAGGCTTACGACATCACTGTTTTGAGATCCCGGAAGGATTCTGAACGTGGATGCAGATACAGTCTCACGTTCACGTGGAAGAAGCCTACTTTCTCATCGGACCAAGTACTTTATTATGAAATCGCTGTCAGGACCTCTGGGCATCGCGAAGGAATTGAAGCCAATAGAACAAGAGTAAGTTATTTTAGTGGTAATGGAAAGATATCAATCAGTTTACAATTCCTGTAGTCTTATAAATCACTACTATCGCTACTATCGTAATTAAATGTCGCCCTGAATTTATTTATTATAAAATCTTTCTTTTCGTTCATATATCCAAACGAGATACCCCATATTTTAGAAATTTAAATATATAAGTAATCAAATTTTTACTTCTCGTATTCAATTGACATTTAAATAGTTTTCATTATAATAATAATAATGATAATAATAATAATAATTACTATTATTATTATTATTATTATTACTTGTAGTAGTATCTGATATTAGTTTCGCACATGTGAACAGAGCACTAAAATGTACTGAGCTGTTTGCCAATTATATTAATATCAAACAGTAACTTTAATTATACACTGTACGTATAATGGTAGCAACATCATATATCTATCAATTTGACTTTAACTACAGGATGAAGAAATCACCATAGAAAACCTTGTTCCAAAGGAAGGCATCTCTCTTGAGGTACGATGTTACAAAAACGAAAATCTTCCAGTCCAGGTTGCATGCGAGTGCTGAGGTTATGTCAAGGAATGTTACACTCAAACGAGTGGTTTTGTAAAATACTTGAAAAGTAAAACATAACTTGCTTTCACTGTCTCAATACTTGTGTCTTTATTAATATCTTTGGGTGTTTCTTCTGCAGGTGACACCTGTGTTTGACAATCCATTCTTATCTGGAGAAACGTCGTTAATAAGAAAGTCAGCACCTGCGTTAACAAGTAAGTTTTACTTTCTTCAATTTTTAACTCATTTTTAAAAACGACTCACCAATCAAATCGTATGAGTTGTGTCACATCATGGTATCGATATGTCTGTATAAATACTAGTTATGCAATGTTTTCGAATGGAATATCCCACGAGTCACTTGTATTTTCCGTATACACATTAAGGCATAACTATCTTATCCCATGCCTATATCTTCGGAATGTTCGGACAATCTTTGGACACCTTCGGAAAGTATTTAAAATTGATTTTTACCATCTTCTGAAATTCTCGGAAACTCTTCGGAAATTGTCGGGAAATCGTCGTGAGTGTTCGAAAATCTTCGTAAAGTCAGGAAATCTTCGCAAAGGTTTAGAAAATATTCAGAGTTCGGAAGTGTTCGGACAGTTTTCGGAATGACGTACGTAAATCGAGAAAATACGGTGGAATGCTACCGAAGAAAATGCAATGGCTTTCCAGCTTTCTATTGGCTGTATTTTTTATGGCATGGGATAAAAGGGAATATTTCACAACAGAGCTTAGCTTGTTGACCTGTCAGCTGATCTCTTTGAAATATAGCTAGGGGATAATCCCTCCAGATTGTTTCCTTGAAAAGGGTCAGGGTTTGAAAGCCTTAGTGGTACCCCTTCACTAAACTTTGGTAGAGTACTCCCTTCCCTCCAGTGTAATCGATCAGTTATATGTATATGTTTCTGAAAAAGTAATTTTTGTTTTCCTTAATTTTGCAGTATTAGAAGCCAACCGTATCCTTACTGTACGAAACCTGAGAATTGATCGATTCGTTAGCGCCAATGGCAAGACTTTTAACGTTTCCTGGGAGAAACCATTCGAGAGCTGCAGTGCAGTGCTTCATTACTACATACAATATCGGATCTCAAATGGATCAAGCGCCGCGACGAAGCTCTCCAGAACTGTACGTAACAGCGTTTAAACCTACAGTTATATGAGTCAATAAAATCATAGACATATATTGCCCTATAAATTCCGAATTTCATCTTGAAAATAACTGGAAGATTAAGATAAATATTAAATGAAAAAGAGCAAGAAAAATTTTGGTATTACTGTAATGCGCAGGTGATCATATTTTCATGAAACTTGGCTGCGCAAGAGAAGTCAATAAAGTATTATCAAATTATTATTTATTAAAAGTTAAAATACATTGTAATAGTTCAGACGAGGTAAACATCCAACGCTACGAACCAGTGAATAGCCTCTGACAAAAAGAACTTTTATTTCCAATTTTATTTAATTTTAGCTTGCCATACGGCCACGAAACGTGACGCCATTTTGTCTCGGTTCATGTATGAATGCCCAGAGGTGAATAGCACTGGATATTAGCAGGTTGCAATTGATTAACAAATCAAAGCGCGCTATAAGCACTATTCGCTGGTTTGGTATATACTATAATGTAAATTATTAGGGACAAACAAACCGGTTGAGGCACTTACAATGTGATAGATTATCAACGAAATCATATATGTCAAAAATAATTAAAAAACAAAAGTTCTTATATATGATCCTTCATATTATATTGTCTATTAACTTTAAAATAGTGATATCGACCTTTTTTAAATACTAATTTCGAAATTATCTTACTAATTAAAAAGAGCTCTGCTCGGAGAATGTAAGTGATTGTAACGGTTGGTAATGTCTTTTACGTATATTGCAATAAGTCGTTTCTGTTTATTTCAGAACACAACTTCCACAACAATATGGCTAAATTTAACCACAGAGCAACTGTTGATATCTGTCGAGGTAAGTTTAATGAGGAACCGACCGAGGAAATTATTTGCTTGTAATTTTATTTTAACTTTCTATTTTATATTTATATTAGAAGACAATTAACTCGTAGTTGTTAACACCGACTAATGTAAATACTGGACGAGTAAATCTGGCTTAAGAACGACTAATATAAAACACGAGACGAGAAAATATGGACGACGAAAATTAAAAGCGAGGTTTTCGGCTCAAAAAAGGGATTGAAAACTACATTTTCCATGCAGTCTGAGTACTAAGCTCGTCCCGGTGTTCACCGACCTGTTTTTGAGACGATTAACTCGGCTGCTAAGACCGTCGTTTGGACGCACATAAATCAGACGGTTAACTCGTCGAGACGATTAACTCGCATCGTCTGCCTTATTTTTCGTATTTATACTCCGTCTCAGACGAGTTAACCGTCTTCTAGTATAAAATAAAGACACAAAGTTAATCCTGTTCAGTTTTGTTCCACAAGGCTCGCAACATATCCTGTCATTTGGCACATTTCTATTCTAGTTACGGCTACTTTTGCACTGTTGTCCAGTTGGGGCTGTGTAGAATATGATACTAACTTTTGCTATCGCTTCTTTTATGTCAGGTAAAACCGATTTTCACTCTTCGGCAACTCACTGGTGAATTAAAAAGTCTTATAGTCCGTGACGAACCGATAACACCATCTCCAAAAGAAGGTAAGATTAATCTATCTAAACTTTGGTACTTCCTCTGCATGAAAGAAACGCAAACAATTTAAATTCGTCAGTGACAGTATAAAGCGCTGGTGCATGGTAGATAATTTTCAAAGAGTTTAATATATTTGTTTCCCATAATCATTGACACCATCCATGTACAGTAATATGGTCTAATATGTTACATTTGTTAGATGCAGCAATTTGCAGTATACTAAACTTGGATAAAATTATATTTACTGAAAAGATCACGTAGTATTTTGGCTTTTTTATTCATGTTTCGACTCACAAGGGTATTATAAAACCCCTCACTACCATTCGTACTGGGCGGCTTTGATAGTTCATTAAAGTCGTGGAAAACAAAACCAACGAGGTGACTCATTACAAGTTTTGATCGATAAGAAGTTCAATCTTTAAATCTATAAGAATAAGAGCTATATTTACACCTGAACCAGTCATTGTGCAATTATTATTTTAGTTTTTAGCACCAGCATTGCACATTCGCTATGATTGGACTCACTCCCCTGTGAGTTAAGTAAGTAAAATAAAGACACTGAAGTTATGTTTTACCTCCACTTGTAGTTGACCCATCTGATGGACTTAGTACCACAATCATAGCAGCATTAACTGCGGGGATAATATTACTGATCCTCAGTGTCGCGGTGATCTTGGTAATCTGGCTTCCCTTGCTGAGGGAGAGGAAAAGAAGAAAGGAACGAAGGTTTATCGTAGGGTAAGGCACTTTATGTGTTATGGTTATATATATATAGCTCGATCGCAAGCACAAACGCAACACAAAGACCTTCACACTAGAACGCAAGCAACATAAGCATTTTTCTTGCGCTAGCGCTTGTGCTTGCGTTTTCTCGCTTCACACAAGTTTTTTTCTTGTGTTGCCCTTGCGCTTGCATTCTAGTGTGAGGCGTGTTAGGGGCCGACCACTTGTCACGCGGTGGCAGTGGAAGAATGATTTGATTGCATCCTATTTTGTTTCCAAATTGTTCTGGACGTTTTTTCCCTATTTCCCTCTCTGACCCTTACCTTTCCATTACAACAACATAGTGTGCAAATCAATTTTTTAACAGTTTGACCTTGCACGTTTTCCTTCTTCCAATCCCACCCTAGAATATCAAATGATCGGTAGATCTTAAGATCCCGAAGAAGGCTTTCTTGGAGCTGGGCAGCCTCAATGTTTCCTATTGGGGCTTTTTAAACCGCTGGAAAAATATATTCTTGTCACTTAATTGGACCACAGTGGCTGAAGAACAAGATTTATTGTTGTTTATCCCGGAGCTTTAAAGCCTTAAACCCTTTTAGGACCCCGAGGCAGAGGGTCATTTCTTTGTTGAGTCGATGATACTCTGGATTGCGTAACTAGATCATGACAATTTAACTAACTACTAAAATTATTTGCGTGCTGCCTGTTGTGTTCAGTTAGAACTATTGCCGCTGACCTCCTGTGCGGGTAACTCTTGCCGTTAATTCGAGCTAAATTGCTTGCTATTCTCAAAAGGGTTAAAAGACGGGTTAAAAGACAATTTTTAAATAAAAACTGAAATGTAGATATTTTGGTTTGATTCTAGTTTTTTCAGTACACAGCATAGCTTTCTGATATGACCGTTGACGCAAATCGCCCATTACAAGTCGTGCCCAAGGCTTCGTCCACACTAACCCGTTTTCATTTGAAAACGCATACTTTTTATGCGTTTGTGCTGATCGTCCACACTGAAACGATCGAAAACGCTGATCGTTTTCACAAAACGGAGGCTTTCAAAACGCTTCCAAAAGTGGATACTTTTGAAAACGCATAAAAACAAAAATGGACTCTTTGTCACCGTCCACTCTAATACATTTCGAAAACGGAGGTTTGTGAAAACGGAGCCTTTTGAAAACGTATTAGTGTGGACGTGACCTAAGATTGTGTAGGAGCTCGTTTAACAATGTTGGACAGAAAAAATCAAGTAAAGATTTTTTAGTTCACAATGACATAGTTATTCGAGTTGTGGAAAGCATTTTAAAAAATCGCTACTTTAATAGCACTGAAACCGAAATATCTACATTTCAGTTTTAGTTTTTAGTCAAACATT